>JAUMHC010000054.1:6631968-6652154 GCA_032359785.1 Heteromormyrus szaboi | reverse complement strand
CCCCCCCCCCCCGTGCGTAAAAAACCTTACACACACAAATACAGCCGCATGGACAAACCGTGGAAATTTACTACCTGTCCTTCCAATGCCTGCACTACAGTGCACCACCACCGGGGGGCCCCCTGGAGCACCCGTCCAGTCGGCACGCATGGCCCTGAATGCGGCTTCCTGGTGCTGCTTGACCTGGCCCCTGAAGTCCAGCATGGCGGAGGCAGACTTTGGGACGCCGAAGTCCGGCCAGCTCATGTACAGGTAGTGAGCCACGTCCCGGCTCTCCCCTGTCTTATGGGCCGGGAGAGAGCGACACGGAGCTGACGTTAGCGACCCCCAGTGGCACTTCAAATAAACGAGTAAAGAACAAACAAACCCAAAATTATCCTTCTACTGGAATTTGAGAAAAAATAAGTCACAAAAAAAGATAGCTACGTGTCCATTTCAGATTTTGGAATAAATGTCAGTATAGAAGGTCACCGAGGACGGCTCACTCATAAAAGAACGTTTGCTTAACGTGTTTAAAACTTTGGTATAACAATATAAAATGTGCCATATGCATTAAATGGGCTTCGACATATAGCCAAACCGCTGCCATATTTCAAATCGGACTAGTGGAAGCTAGCTGGAGGGGCCACCGGAGTGGGCAGTAAAGGCTGGAGGCCCTGACAGTGTGGCCCCACCGTGCTGATGGCCAGACACCCCGTCTGGAGGGTGCCAAGATAAATACCCCGCCTGTCTTCCATCAAAAGCAGACTGGCGACTGTACAGATTACAATCAAACAGGGTGTCAAACAGTTAAAATGTTATTGTTCTCAATGAGCTGGATTTATAACCAAGTTTGATTCATAACTGCTCAGGTTTTTTTTTTTTTTATCTATCCGAGTTCCATAAGCACGACAGGCCCCGCCCCCTCACACACGGCGATGCCCAGCTGACTAGTGGCATCCAATCGCGTTTTGGTCGCCGACCCAGAGCGTCGCTGGCCACAAGGCACGAACAAACAAGCGTTTGCCTTGAGCTCACCCGGCTATCGCAAAGCTCCAGGTGCGAGAGCTTGAAGTCCTGGAACATCTCGATGTGGACGTTCCTGACCACGAAGTGCCCGTGCTCCTCAGATCGGCCGACGTCCAGGGGCCAGTACTGACCGCACTTCACCCGGCCACGCTCCACCACTCTGAGGGCAGCAGCACAGCCCCCCCAATCAACATCCCACAACAAAAGCATGGCAATTCCTCCATCTCACTGCAAAACGCCCCCATCTGGTCATTCTTATATTTACACTGAATTTACTATATTTACCTAATAGACCAGGACAGCACATTACTTACAGAGCAAATTTAGCAATCTAAATGACACGCGTGTGTGTGTGTGTGTTTTACCAAATTCACAATTAATAATGCGACTCACTGGCATCTATTCATCACTATTTTAAAACTCACTGCATTATCTTCCAGGATAATTAGGCAAGTCCCGGCCTGGATGGGAGCGTTGTACGGCTTATTTACGCATTTACAGTGGCTACGCTAACCCCCACGAGTACAGGAAATGCAAAGAATTACCCATTTAAGTGGAATTTCGCATGAATGCAACATTAAGGGACATTCTGCTCATTTCTTTAGTAAAATAAGCCTTTTTCCGCCCGGTATTTTATGCAAACATGAAAACTGACACTGAATGTTAATCAGTTAATTTACAGAAAATGAGATTAATATTATGTTCAAATTATAAAGAGAAAATCAGAAATAATATGCCGACAATAAAAATAATAGATTCAGTTACATTTGCCACTAAAATCCCTCCATGCCAAGTGGTATCTAATAGAGCATGAAGACCGTGGGTAAAAAAATATTAAAAAGGGATCTAATGTTCTGAATTCTTTGAATTAGGCTGCTTTCAGGCTGTGACGGAGCCAGCCAATGAGAATGCCCGGGCAGACATCACATGGTATCGTAGCATAACCTGTGCTGTCTAACAGTGGGCCAGAAAGCAGGGAATCTCTCGGAGGAGTCTTCTTATTTTACCTTGTTGTCATTACGATGATCAGAACCATTTGTTCCCACACCATTCTCCAGAAGTCAGCGTACGTCTTTGGCAGAGGCCCTGTAACGGGAAGGGGGGGTGGGGGCCCTGGGTCACGTGACAGAACGCGCACAGCCTGTTTGGGACGTGGCAACGCCCGTTTCCCGTCGGACGGTAAACAGGCGGCGTGGAAGACGCCGCTGGACGAGTCGATGCAAAAATAGCTCACGTCACGATTCTGCGCTTCCTGGAAACGGAAGGAGCAGCCGTGCAGTGACGGTGCCCTGGTACATGGGCACGCGGCCCCACGTTTACACCCCCCGCGCACTGGACAGCGGCAGCTCACCCTGAGTGGCGATGTAAGCGCTGCTCCTCTTGTAGCCATCCATAAAACTTGCGTTGATGTAATCTGAGGTCTGCAGCAGAACGAGAACAGAAAACAAAAGCCGGTTCAGTCGGGAAACCTGAGGACAATGAATTCACAGAAAATGAACGGGAACCAAAAGTCCCATTAAAATCTGACTTTTACCCCAGACCATACTGCCCTCTAGTGGCATTCTGTGGTACTACACTGACGCTGTTTCCAACTGAAATCAAACAACTCTGGCATAAAGCATGAGAAATGTGTATGCACGTGTATGTCTGAGAATTATATACATTAACTTTAATTCAGAAAATTCTACAAACAGGCTCATTTTGGATTCATAAATTCAATATCGATAGCCAAAAAAAATAAACAAATCAAAAATCAGCAGATTACTTTCCATAAGGGGACAAATACCTCGTCATCATCCAGTGGGGTGAGCTTGACTCTCGAATGATCAAGACACAGGACGTCGCTGTACCTGTTCTTCACCTGATTGCACGGTTTCCTGCGAACGGATGCACAGGGAACACTATGTAATCACCGATCTCAAATCGCAGTAAGAGTATCAATGCTGTCGTCCTTGGGGGGGTGATGGGGGGGGATGGGGGACATTTAGGCACCGCTGACTTTCATTTCGAAAGGTCACACTGAGCATCTCCGAAGCAGAATCCTCACCGGGTTCTCCGCATGTTCTGATGACATGTTCTCACCGAGTTCTCCGCACTAAATCCTGCATGCAGAAAGCCTGCATCTGCCCGCCAATGTCAGGACCCGTTATCGGCCGTTTCTCCACATAAAACCCAAGCTGTTTCCTTTCAGGGACCCACCACAATCCAAATAAACAACAGGAGGTACTTCTCAAACACACACGAGGTTCCCGTCATAAAACAGCACTGATGATCCCAGGCTGACGGACACAGCGGAGGAGTCGTCATTTACAGTAATTTTGTTACTTCCTCTTTCTCAACAATCAACTGGAACTCCGTTCTTTTAATAGTCCAAACCACACAAAAAAAACACGCCACCTTATACAAGATGGAAACAACTGTCCCTATTTGGATCGCATGGGCGGCACGTAACATGACGACATCACTAAATGATCAGGATTCCTGTAAAGATGCAAGAACATCTCCAAAGGGCTGAAGAACCTATTCTAAAACTACCTCTCAGATACATAAACACTCTCGGTCTACCCTAGGTGGCATGTTCCAATGTTCTCGATCTTCGGCTCCGTCTAACAGTTCCTCACCCCGTCAATCTCCTCCCAAGAGGGAACGTGTTGCTCTGATTTCCCACAAGACTACAAGTTGGGACAGCAGATCGGTTTGGATCAGGAAAGCCGATCTGGACCTTCCTTACCATAGAGGAATGATTCCTGGGCCGGACATGGACTAAGCAAAGAGCTAATGATCCCCCCCCCCGGCCTCCTAATCACCCCCAGGTGATCCAGCCTGACCTGCCACAGCTCAGCTTGCTACTCACTTAGAGTAGTCGAAGGAGCCCGATGGCTGCTCCTTGCGGATCTCCTCGTACTCCTGGTAGATGCCCTTCTTCTTCTTTTTCTTGACATACTGCACCAGCTGAGTGACGTCCATGCCGCCGCTCTCGGGCATGTGCACCGACTGCTCCGCGTCCGGCCCGGGTCCGGGCGACAGGCCCAGGTTCTGCGCCGGTGCCGGCCGCGAGGACTTCTGCGGCAGTGGAGGCACGCCCAGGCCGACCTCGTCCTCCTCCAGGCCCCCGCCGTCCTCCTCCAGGCCCCCGCCGTCCTCGTCCCGCTGGCCCGAAGCCGCGGTCCCATCCGTCCCGGCCGAGCCCCCACCGTACTTGCGGTACAGCGGCGTGTCGGGTGGGGTGTCCGACTGTGGCGGCGGCGGCTGGCGGCCTCGCTCGTTGGCGTTGGGGCTGCCGTGGGCAGAGTCCCTTTTCTCCCTACGACCATCTGCCACCCCCGAAACTGCCACGCCCGCCCCCGTGACCCCTGACCCCTGAGTGAGCGCAGCGCCGTTCCAGTGCTGACAGTGGCCCCGTGGCGACTCGGGCGACCGGCTAGTCCTGCTCGGCCTGTGGTAGTGATTATGCACGTTGGCGTTGGTGGTGCGGCTGTTGTTGTCCCCCAGATTGGAGTTCAGGGCGTCCCCGGTGGTCGGGTCGACCCCAGAAGCGGGCTGCTTCACGGAGTAGGAGCGGAGCAGGTTCCCCACGCAGTCCCCGTCCCCGTCGCCGCTCTCCAGCCCGGCTTGGCCGGAATTGACGCAGGCCTGGATCCAGGCAATGTGGCTGTACTGGGAAGATCCTCCCAGGTGCTCCGGCAGAGACTCCATAGGGATGTAGCCAGCCAACTCGTGCGCCTTCACCGTGCAAACCTGGTCGGGCACCGCAGAAAACACGATCAAAACCTCGACGGCCAGCCGCCGGCAGACACACACAGACGCACACAATCCTGGAAGTCATGAAAGCCCGAGAACACAAGAAACCTAACACTCACAAAACAGAAATCTCACACCCAGCTCGCAATAGGAGAACTAACTTCCACAGATCTTTCCGACATAGGACAAAAAAAAGAAAAGAAAAGCAATAAAAAAAATGCAGGAAGCTTTTATCTCAAAAACTTGATCCTGCTAAGATCTGACTGTCCCTCCTAGGGGAAACTTGAGGAACAAGTATGATCTCATTTGTCTCATAAAACCCCCCCCCCCCCCCCAAAGTTTTAAGGTACAGTGGTTTCTATGGCGAAAGTGACAGTCGTGTGCACAGCAGAAGCAAAGACACACTTCTCTACCACTACAGTGTGAAACAGTAAAGCAAGCCTTATCAGCTGGTTCTTACCCAGTCTTGGTGCAAAGAGACATAGCAGAGGGAGAATGATATGGAGAGAACAATGACATCATCTGGTTGAAGAATTACGGTGGTAATGCAAAAAAATATTTTTTAAAAATCCAAAAGAAATCCACTAAATGTACAGAAAAAGGCTAGAAAACAGAAAGATTCACTTAGCGAGTTGATTTAACACTGGACGATGCATCTATCCAACAAAGACAGCGCCAAAACACAGACGGCCACAGAACAGAGGGAGAGTGAGATATGAAGGCAGATAGGATGAGACAGAAATAATGAGTAACAGTCAGACGATACCCTTTCCCTCAGCTTCTCCCGGACAAAGAGGCGGAGCACAGCAAAAGGCGCCCGGAACCACAGCGGTGACGACACGATGAAGACATACTTGAGGCGTGCAGGAAAAGCACCCTGGCCAATGGGGACAAACAGGACAGAACGGCAAGACGTCAGATCCGTCACATTCCGTCACACGGCGGCAGCGCGGCCGGGCCGTAGTCACCAGGTCTACCTTCTAACGGAGGAGCAGGCCTGCTGTCAAAGATCATTTTGGTGCACTGCTCATCAGAAAGGTTAGGACCTGGCATAAAACAATACTCATCAGAATACAAGCTCGCGGCTCAAAAAGTGAGTCAGGGCCCTCTATTTTCATCACATGAGATATTCTTATATATGAACTGACCTCCCGAGCAAGTCATGACACAAGATGGCTAAAGGCTGCATTGTCAATTTTCAAAGCATTAGCTCTAAACGTTTTATGTACAGGCACGACAGATTTATCTATAAGGCTTCTGTGCCCTTCCTGGTGAAGTTCCCCATGGCCTTTTAGGGCCCCTGCACAGTAATTACACCCTACAGGAAGGGAACCCCCAACACGTGACATGAGCGGAAGCTTCCAGTCAGAGGTTGCTGAAAGGAGGCTGTACACTCCAGTCGACCAGATTACACCGAAGTGACAGCTTAGCGGCAAAATCGTAGCGTAAGGATACGTCAAGTTGGGTTTTCAGGATGTCTAGAAGGTGTACAGTGGCCCGTCAAAGGAACACCACATGGATTCCATTCTGAACGTCGATATCTTCCTGACTAGGAGCTTCCTGGGTCCCCTGACGCCCCAAAAATGTGCAAAACCGCTAGTACTTCATAATTAATACCCATTTATACAAGCGAGGAGCTTCCAGAAGAAATAAGAAATAAAGGCTAACGAACACACTGGAGAAAAGCTACGAGGGGCCTACGAGGTCCATACCTTGAGCAGGTTGAGTATTTTCACACACAGCTCATAGTCGAAGTTGCCGTAAGTGGAGTTGGTCATGTCGTAGATGAACACAAGGCCGTCCCGCTGCGTCTGGATGCTGGAAGCGAAAGGAGAAAACCGCGAGCACAGCTGTGCGATGCCTGCAGACCCACCGGCCAACGCGGCACAAGCAGCAAGATAAATCGTGGGGAAATTAGGGCGTCTGACAGCTACAGGAGGCAATTATTCACAAAGTGCTATGTGACGACTTGCCAGTACAACACAGTTAACTGGGAACGGCTGTTCCACTTCGCTGCGGATTTCATAAAATACGCCCATGTGACGAGGGCAGTTAGTGTGTTCGCGCTCGTATGCTGTGCAATGAGCCGATTATAAGGTGTGTGTGCCTTTAAGAGACATGGTTTTCCCATGCATGGAGTTTATCCATTTTAACATGCGTCATGCCGCCTTGTCGTTACCTCTCGATGGCCTTGTCCAGCTGGTAGATGATGGCTTGCAGCACGGCCTTGTGGGACGTGCTGTCGGGTCTGTGAAGACGGGCCGTGAACAAGGCCAGCGCTGCACCCTTAGCGTCTCGGCCGGGCTGCGGGAGAACCACACAGACACTAGACTAAATGGGTCATTGCTAAGACCAGAGTACCAAGTGGGCGGAGCCTGAACCCCTGATTGTGAACCAGCAGATGGTCCCTACGAGGCAAGATTACTGCCTCAGTTACTCACATCCAGAGTGTGTAATGTGCTGAGAAGTACAAGGGATGCATACTTGCAGTTGAACACAACATGCACCAATAAAAAGAATGCGCTTACCAGGACTGTGAATTTCCCATTTAGCAACTCTGACCGAAGAGGTTCCTCATCAGGGTTGATGTTATAGATGCCCTCCTTTATCCGGGTGTTCTGATGGCGAGAGAGATCACCGTAAAAGTGAAACTCAAGGAGCACAGTTTATCAACGTCTGTGGTTCAGTTCTTGACCCCCCCAAGAAGGTCTTGGCAGCTCTTTTAATCTGAATCATCAAGGAATTTCACCAAAATAAGCATGTGAAACGTTTAACTGCATTTCTCTCATCGGATCGTGCTTAACGGTCGGTAAATATGGCCAGATGAGATTTGAAGTTAAAGGTCATCCTGATAGAGCACCAGCTGATGCGCACGTCGCTCGGACAGGAAATCTTCCATTTCCCCGCGTCACCCAATCGGTCGGTCGGCTCGCATTCAAATTCTGAAGCCACGGGTGGTCGCACGGGGTTACCGCAGGAACAAAAGGGACTCTAGAAGCTTCTCCACAGATGGAAAGCAATCAAGGAAGCATAGCCCAGATGAGACGATAGACAGAACAGCTCGCTTATGTTTTTCCGGCATGCCAAGTCTGAACAAGACAGGGACCTCATGCTTTTCCACGTTGGATGCTGGCTGAACTGCTAACCCATTGGCTTTGCTCAATACTCAACATCTATTCCGGGGAGAGCGATTTCCACATTGCCGCTGCTGTGACCCCGTACAACTGTTTGTGAACGGCAGTGTTGTCAATGACGGAATTTCAGGAGAATGTTTTGCAGAGTTGTGAAGCATACCCCCCCCCCCCCGCAAAGTGTTTTTTTGGCGAGTTCAGGTTCAATAGATCCCAAAAGCCAAGGCTCGGGTGCGACACATAAACATTCTTGTAGCTATCAGGCTAACATCAAGAATGTTATATACTTGTGGTTTGCTGTGCTCTTGTTGAAATGGTGACACTACTATTAAAAATAAACACTTTTGGCTAAGAGTAACCCAAAGGACTATCTGGATGTCCAGACCCTCATATCCTCTACTCAAGATACTAAACTTAAAGAGTTTATTTTTAAAATGCATATTTATTACCATATTTTAATAGTTACTTTCAAGATTAGTGAAGATTCAACTAAATCTAGTTTTAATCTCATGCAACATTTATTGCTGTTTTCAAAACAGTAGATTTTAATTGGTTTTAGTTAGATGCGCAGCAACCATGCAAGAGACAAAACGTCCCAAAGGCTTTTTTTTTAAAACATCATACATGATTGAGCTTGTTTATAGAATGTATTCTCCACTGTTTTTCTCCTTTTTTGCATTTCAAATGGTGAATTCATCCTGTTCGTACTCGTTCTTGAAATTCAATTCTGAAATTATATGTTTAGATTTTAACTGTCATCATTGTTTTTTTTTTTTTTTTGTCACTGTCATAAAAGTCACAGAAGCTTCCAAAGAGGATCGTTGCTTTTCACTGACTACAGGCGTTTATCCTGTAACCGACAGAGCTACTAACACGGGATTGGTTGAGCCATGTGCGGGAAGGGGGGCCGTCTCCCAGACCCTGGGCTTCACTGGGTTTCAGTCAAGCAGACCCTACTTAACATTTCAGAACGAAAAGCTCAACCGAGACAATAATTAGCGACGTGTCTACAGATACATCTGCAGTCAAGGGCGCCCTTATTCATCTGAATCGAAGGATTTCACCTACACAAACAATCAAAATAGTTAGCAAATTAAACTGATATCTGTAAAAGTGGCAGGAATAGGTCTGAAACAAGTTATACTGCTAAAACAAAAATGCTTTTCAAAAATACGTATATCCAGGTAGAATGTAGTCACAGACGATCAATGAAATAATGATTAGATTTCTTAGCCAATGAAAAATTAAGCTAAAGAATTTAATTCAAATTAAGTTCTATAATAATTTGCCTATGTATGCTGATGATTAATTACATTTACTAGGAGCTGAGTACTTGGAATTCATTGATGCAACAGTGCAATTAAGGAAAATGGGTCAATTTACATCTAAGATGCTGAACAAACCAGTAAATACTGTGGCCTTAAAATCTAAAACCCCGTTTTTAATAATTGGGCTGGCAGAGAGACAAGCTAACGGACAATGTTAATGTCATGATTCTTCTGACACAAAAAATATGAAAATGCTTGGGGAAAAAAAACCCTTACTAAGGCTAGAGTTACGGATTATAAATTAGGGATTATAGAGGTATGTATGTCAAAACATCACAGAATAAAACTGCAGGTGTGGCTGTCAGGAATCTTCTGAAGCTAAAATTGAGAACGTTTGTATTAAGTCAAGAAGAAATGATTTTCTATTCTTTCATGCAACATAACACGACTATGTACTGGCACCCAATTTATGAAAATTACAGGAAGTTGTGCAACGATATTACTGTTTAAAACCATATGAATGAAGCATTTCTGGAAAATCCCAAAATGCCTGGCAACAGCCTATTTCCAGCAACAAATTCCAGAGTTCATCAAGTACAATCAATCAAATAATTAAAAACAGTCTATGACAAGAAGCCAGTCTTCAACATTTGGAGTTAAATGTTAACAGTTAGCCACGGAAAACGTTAAAAGGACTCGAAGAAATGGGACCTGGACCCATATGATCAAGGAGAACTGCCCAGAAGGAGGAAGCAGAAGCTGCTGTCTTACCTTGTATGCCTGGAAGAGTTCGATGGCTCTGGAGACGTCAAATTTTCGGGCCATCAGGAACTTAACAGCAGTACTCTGGGAGACCAGGACCTGAGTGTGCTGCTCCTGGTTCCGAAGCTCCCTCAGGAACTCCTCCACAACCTGCCAGGCAAGCACCACACGCAGAAACGCACCACATGAGACCAAAGATAACAGCTAGTGAACTAGCTGTGGTTCTTGAGACTACTTAAGCTCAGGAGCCTGTACTACGACGCGGGGTTACGGGCTTATCGGGGTCTGATTTAAGGTAGTGTGGGCGAAATGTAAGTGAAGGAATATGAAGTCCATTTAAACTGTGTTAAATCTGACAAGTTACCCCGATAAGCCAGTAACCCTGCTTCGTAGTACAGGTCCCTGATGGCTTTCCAAGGTCTGTGACCGGGTCTCATTCGGGGTTTAACTACATATTTAGTCAATAACCTTGTATTTGTTGATATGTGAATAAACCCAAATTCAAATACCGATCAAAGTGTCCAAAACCTTCAACTTGTCCATGTTTCATGTGAAACAAACATAACATCAAGCAAAGTGTGAAAACAAAGGCAGTGGTTACAAATGACTCATTCCCACTTTTAGACCTACATGAAAGTATTAATAAATTACTAAAGTGTTTCTGGATGAAATTAAAGCATCGAATTATTAAACAGTGGATAACCAAAAACACTGCATCTTCTCAAAAGCCTGCAGGGCCTACATGTCATGAAGAAGGCCAGATATTATGACGTAGTAAAAGAAGTAATAAAACAATAATAATTGTGAAATAAATAGCACAACACATATCGAATGAATGACGAAAGGCTTACACACCCAACTTAAGAATGAAAGGACAAGGAAGGTCCATTTCAACAGCATTTATTTCATTTTCATTTTATTGCTTTAACAGACATTTAACCAGAGCAACGTGCACTTTTTCTTTAAGAAGGCTGGCTGAGACAGTTGCTGAAGCAATTAGGGTTCGGGGCCTTGCACAAGGCACTCACCACTCTGGTGACCCCAAGATCTGAACCAACGAGCTTCCAGTCACAGGCAGTGTCTAAACCCCGATGAGCCACATGCTGCCCTCAGTGCCGAACATGGCACCCCTACGGAGTGCAGTTCAATTATTTGCGATTTAATAAAAAGCTGTTATACCAGGAAGCAGGAATATATTCTGGAGGTACGGGGAAAGGATATCAGCAGATATCAACAATATCAACAAATGCAAACAAGGGGTCCTCCGGATGTCACGCTGGACAAACGTGGCTCGCTGTGCAGTGACAGGCTCGCACGCTTGTCATTCAGATACTCTCGTCCTCTTACCACCCTACAGTGACGTCTCGTAGTCTGGGCAGCACAGCTTGCTGGTCTCCACTGCACGTGGACGAACGCACAAGGGAAGGCCAGGGCAGTACCTGACTGGTCCAAGAATTCAATCATGTTACCCTGTCTACACAGGTGCAGGACTTAAGCCCCAAAAAATCACAGGGGCTGTAAAAAGCACCACTAGGATCTCAAAAACTAAAATCTGGATCACCTGACTCCAAAATAGATTAGGTGTTGCCACTTTAGAGTGGTGGATAAGAAATGACTCTTGGTAACACAAAGACAGCGAAGAGGCTATTTTAATTTTTTAAATTTTATTCAAAGCTTATAATATAAAAACAGGCAGAATGTCCCTCTGGACATGATCTTGGTGCATTAAAAGGATTGGAGAATCTGCTTTCAGGATGGATACTGCATTCGATGAAGAAAAAAGAAAAAAAAAAAAAGTCACCAAATTTAACCACAAGGCTTTCAAAATAGATCCAGGATAAAAGTTATGGGAGCACTTGGGGCAGAGGAAAGGCACAGGAGGAATTACAGTACTGAGTATAGCATCCCCCCCCCTCCATTAAATCGTTTGTCAAAACGTGGCAAGAATGCAACACCACCAAGAATATTCTTAGAATATAAATCCTTGCCAAACAGGGCAGCAGGGAACCACACTGGCCAACGATGATCCCAGGAGACTACGGCAGAAGAACCCCCCCATGGAAAAAAGGGACCGAGGACACCAAACGTAAACTCAGCACTGCCCACACTGCGAACCGTGTCAGGACACAAATTAGCAGGCCTTGCATCTCAGCATAAAAGGGTAAATAATGGAGATAGATACTAGTAAGCTGAGAAACTCTATGCAGCAGAAGATTAAAGGCTGAAATTACGATTCACCTTACAGCAAAACAATAACTGGAGGGGGGAAAAGCAACACTAGACAGAGTTAAAGACAAAGAATGTGCTAGAATAATCCCTCAAAGTCTGGCAGTCCCACTGAGACTGCAGCAGGACTGATGTTGCTTTTCACCAATACAGTCAATGAAAAACTGCAGATGAAGCATCTTATCTGATCAAGACGTTTATATTTTCTAAGTTTCGTGAATTCATTCTCCTGCAAAAGCTTGCTTCTTTAGGATGCAGAGAGGACTCTGTAGAGAGGAAACCAAATCCCTTTAAAGCAGACCAAAATTTCACACCACAACCACAAAAAGAGGAGGTAGACTTCCTGAGTGGTTCCTGTGAAGGAGCTGGATGTGTTGGACCGGTTGGGTTTCTGTATTCCATTTTTGTCCACAGACATTTACAAGACAAGCACTGAAATGCATTTACGCTCCACAAGTAAATCGAGACGGGGGGGGGGGTCTAGAGTTACAGGCTTCAAAAGAAATTTGGAATCAGGGGGGTTATTATTGAATAAATGAATGCACACCAAGGTTAAGGTCCTCTTGTCAAGATGGGCCCTATAACTGACGTGAGCGATCCAGCTTCTGCAAGTCTATTTTAGCCTGGTGTAATGACCGACCTTGCCGTGCAGTGGGTCTGTGTGAGGTTTGCACTCTATAGCAAATGGATGTTTCGCAGATAAAAGCAGATGATGAAAGAAGGTAAGGGACGAATGAGAGAGAAAGCAGACCTTGCGTTTGAATGCAAGCTGTCGGAAACGAAATACCGCCCCAGGATTAATGATGGCAATGGACGGTCATTTTAAAAGCCGGCATGACTGAAGGAAATAGTAACATGACGCGTTCATGTTTTCGATCAATTGCAGCCGGCTTATGGCTCCCGATAAGGCATCTCGCCGAGATGTCAGGAAGGTTGATTTGCACCCCCATCCCTCAAAAACTAAAGCGGGCTTTTCGTTTGCACGAGTCTTTTAATAAGCTGCTCAAATCCAAAAATGCAGGGCTTCAGATGCACGCATGCAAACAAATTTCAAGAGGAGGAAAAAAAAAAATCAAGATGCAAAATGTCTATAATTATAAAAATTACGATTAAGAATAGTATAGATGATTAGTCTATAGGTACTGGGATGCACTACCTTGTCTATTATTAAGGCATCGGAAATTGCAATGATTTTAATAAATGGCAGATACACAGCCATCGTTATGAGCCGTCTGGCTGTCGGGAATCACGATCCGTTACAGACAGTTTAGACAGTTAAACGCGCCTCAAAGTCCGCTATTAACGCTGCCCACCGCCACCTCGCAGCAGAGCAACAGTAAAATACCGACTTTAGGCCACCGAATCTCTCCTGGGCTCCCGAACCTCCTGCCCCAGCAGTAATCGGGAACTAGAGAACCATCCTGCAGAACTGCAGCGTAAATATAAGTATAAAGCAGCCGCCCGACACGCAGCAATCTCGGACTCGGCAGGCAGTTACACGGTCTGTCAGATCCAGCAGATACGGTGGGTAAGCCAAAAGCACGGGCCCCGTCCCCAAAAAGCAGCATTCCTCGGCGCCAGGGGATCAAGAAACGACCCAACGGGAAAAGCAATCAGTGCAACGGAAGGAAAAGGAAGCAGCAAAGACGCGAAACCAAGTATCGAACGTAAAACGTAGAGAAAAAAAACCAAGATCCAGCGTTATGTCTTACCAGCACTTCTTGAGTTGTCAGGGCTTCCGCCATCTTGAAGCCTCAGCAACAGCGTTGCTGCGGTCCCGCCCACATGGCTGGGCGAGCGTCACTTGGACCCGCCCACACGGTTGGGCGAGCGTCACCAGGTCTCGCCCACACGGCTGGGTCGGCGTCACCAGGTCCCGCCCATAAGGGTGGCCGAGCGTCAGGAAGAGCCGCCCACGTGGCGTTGGGCCAGCGGTTCTCGGCAGCGGCACTTAATTACCTTAATGCCACCGTGTTGATTCAATTCCCTATGACTTGAATTGAATTCCTTTATTGTCATTGGACACATATTCAATGTGCAACGTCTCCATACAGCAGTATTCCTGTGAAATGATACAAAATAATACGATAAAAACAGTAAAAATATACAACATGAGAAACATAAGTGCGATGTACATATATACATATAGAGCAAACGGTTAAATGAAATGGTTCAGGTTGTGCAAAGTTACGGTTGTAGTGCAATGTTTACAGTGAGGTAATTACAAGCTAATTGTAAGCACAAAAGCTCTGCCGGGGGGGAACTGATGGATTGATTTAGTGCGTTTATTGTTTAACCAGATCATAAGAAAGTGCCTCATAAGAAAGTGTAAGCCATTATTATTATTATTATTAGCTTTCTCTATTTCTTATTCGTATGCTTATTTGACAATCTTTTGAGTTTTTGTTAATCTTAAAATCGACCTGTTTGCATGGCGTTAAGAGAAATATGAATGAAGCACAGTAGCTATATATATCGGTCTGTTATTCTTTCGTAACTTTACGCGACACTTCCTTTTCCGGAAAGCTGGACGTACAGGCGTAACTAAGCTGCCAGTTAAAAGTATTCTGATACTAACAGAATTAATAAAAATGTGTGTACTGTTTTTAAGAGTTCTGTGTATAGTATCACTTCAGTTGTTTAAACAGCTGCTGATATGGATGAATTAAGATACACCATATTAATCTCTAAATGCTCGACTGGTCGTCAGCATTTTCTTCCTCACTAGACATTTCATGATTTATTCATTAAAAAAATACATAAAGTGCCAGTGGACCCGGAGGAGCCGCGTCCCAGGGGAGACAGAAGGCTGAAATCAATCTCTATTAATTGAATTGTCTGGGAACGGATCCAGTTAATCTCTTTAGACTTTTTTTAATCAGACAAATTTTGTTTCTGGTTCTACGCAAAACATTTGCAAGTTGATACGGCTTTAGTCTCTCTGGCCAGTCAAAACAATTGTACATTTGTCGAGGAACACGATGTCATTTTAATAAAATGCAGTACAGATCAATTAAATCCAACAAGAACATCAGGAATATTTAGTTGACGTGTGCTTTATTATTTGAACAACAATAATATTTTGTTGACGTGTGTTTTGTTATTTACCAAGCTGATTTTGTAGGACATTTCCTCAAAGTTATATTGCACGGGTACTAATTGTAGCTCGATAAAGCAAGTTAGCAGAAGTCGATCGGTGTTTTTACTGCATGTGCCGCAATCAAAAGAGCGCTTGTTTTATGGTTCAAAGGTCCGAAGTACAATAGTCTGAAAAGAAGTACTGTCTCTTCATAATCCCAGCGCCTTCATTCGTCACAGAGGACTTATACAGTAAATGAGATCGTTTCTCTCCATTTGCGTGTTATCGACTGAAATAAACTTGACCACAGTACCATGACAGCCGCCTCTTACACCGAGCGGGGGATCAGCAGGATAAGGGAGAAAATCACCGAGCTGCCCTTATACCACTCCGGAGTCCTGTCTAAGAGGTACCCTGCAGAAAAGGTAATTCTGTATTCGGGAGTCAGAAAACGCTTCTAGGCACCCATCAATTATCTGAATTTCCTCTCACCGATGGTGGAGTTTGCAATGACCATAATTATCTACAAAGTGTATTTAAACCGCAGGGAGCTTTTCGGCCATTCACACATATTGTTGCCTCTCTCCCTCCATCAGGTGGCAAATCTGTGCTTATTCCCAAACGTACTGCTTACACTCCATGCAAAACTTCATTAATTAGTTTTGCTAATTGCATTTCTGTTAGGGTTTGATGGTTGCAAGTGGTGTGCCGGTGTTCTGTCGTGTTCAGCTACTTTGTCGTGTTTGGCTACCGTAATGCTAATCGTTTGCCCTAATCCTACCCCCCCCCCCCCCCCCCCCAAACCCCCTAAAACCCTTACCTTAACCCTAATATCAAAACGGTATCAAAAATATTAGAACTGCACATGCGCAGAAAGGCTCGATAGTACGTCTCGATAGGTATAGGATTTTATGACAGAACACCGGCAAAACCGAAAACTTTCCCCACGACCTTTCGAAAACAGTCGTATAATCGTTTATTTCAGGTTTTTAAGAAGTATTACGCAGAGCTGAGAGGATGTACGATTTTCCTGTACACGGATGAGAAAAAAGACATGGTAAGATAGTGTCTGTTCAGCCGCCGTATTTATAGCACTGTTTCAATGCTTATACATAAGAACATAAGAACTATACAAACGAGAGGAGGCCATTCGGCCCATCAAGCTCGCATTGAACTCTGAAAGACAATTTATGTGACTATATTGTCCTCACCTTCAATTTACTATGTGCAACAGTAAATGGGTAAATGTGAATTACTTTATGTGCATTTTTTTCTTCACGTTACCATAAGGTTCTGTCTTTTACATATTTCTACGTATTTACTACAGAAATCATGGCGTTCGTGCGGCCTTAATAGTCAGTTTGTGCAATAACATGCCAGACCGTCTCAAAAGCGCGCTTACTGTGTTTTGGCTACCCAGTACACCGAGCGGCTGGAGCTGCGAGACCTGAAGGCTATGCAGAAGGTGGCGTCCGAGTTCGGCTGGTCTGTCTACTCCCTGATCCTGCCCAAAGAGGAGGTTCATCTGAAGGTTAGGGGTGGGGCTTATCTAGAAGGAAGCAACAAGCCGGTTTCCAAAAAAGCACTGTAGTGGAGTGATCACCCTCACTTCTGCTATACTTCACTGAAGTGACAAACATTGTAGCATAGGTTACATAACTATATAAAATATTACAATACTGTTATTCCTCCTAAACTGAAATGGGACAATGCGAAGTATTTAACCATATGTCAAATCAAAAATCCAGATATAAAACATAAATTTTTTTCCTTTAATTTTTACTAATATTTTTGTATATTTTGTAATTTTTTGTATATTTTGTAATATTTTTCTATATTGTTATACCGTTATCTTGCTGATCCTATGGATCCTGTTATTCTGTCTTTTTTCTTTTCAACTGCTGCTGTTTCGAAAGAATTTCCCCATTGTGGGATTAATAAAGTCAATCTAATCTAATCTAATCTAATCTAAACAGTAATTCCCCTGCAGGCCAGTGGTCCAGATGCTGAAGAGTGGAGACGGTACATCTTGGCAGTGACCAAGGTGAGCTCAATATACTTACTTCTGCTCTTTCCTACGCCACACACTTTATAACTTGGCTGTTAACCAAAAGCACCGTTTGTCTCCTGTCATGGCATTTATGCCTTACATAAAAAGTGCCAGGGATTAGAGTACTTTAACTAAACAGCCTCAAAAGAACAGAGATGCTTTTAAGCTAAAAATAAGTGTGATTGTGTTGTTCTGCATACCGTGTATGTAGATATGAGGATGTAATATTTTCTTATTGGGTTGCGGCACATTCCAGAAAAATCAAATACTAAATCTTAAAACCTGTATCCACCGGTGGTTTACCAAGTCAGCCCTGTTAGATGCCACCACTCAGGCAATTTGCCCATCTTGTCCTTGCCAGTACCTGCCGCTGGATTTACAAATATAGCCATTGAAATGAGACCGTTAATGGTAATAATAGTAAGAAATGTTTCCCAAAACAACCAAAGTATTCATGTTCTAATATTCATCTTCATTTACGTGGGGCATGCACACGCACCTTCAGAAATCTTGTCGAAATGGTTTAAAGCATGAAACCATGTAATTTAGCCTTTACTACTATCTCCTCAATGGCGACGATTATCCAGATGGAGATACCAGAAAATATGAGTCTGCTGCCAGGTCAAATGATGAGACTGGAAGAGGTGACCAAGGAGGAGCGTAGAAGGACCAGCCTTTCTCTCAAGGAGGACTCTCTCGGAGCTCCATGCGGGACCAACAGCAACATCACGGCTGATCTTCCCTCGTGAGTTTAATGGCTCTTGTTCAGCAAATCTGGGGTCTGCAGGGTGCAACGTGTACTATTAATGCACATGATCGCAGCACTAAACTGTACGTCTATAATGGTGGTTCAGTGTAAGGTGATATTGACCTTGGAACCTGACCCAGGAGGTACAGCGTATATAACAGGAAATGCTGAACGGGACGCCCATCCATACAGTGCACACAGTCATGCACAATCAAACATATTGAGAATTTAGAGACACTAGTTCACATAAACATTCTTAAAGACTTCCACACTAATTGCTAAGCCCTGGCTATGCTAACGCTGCTCGCGTCCCTCTCTCCAGATGTTTCTACAACATCACCCGTCAAGAAGCAGTGCAGATGCTGGAGGCCGACCCAGAGTGGGGCAACATCATCTTGCGACCATCCGCTGACAGCGACGGTTACGCCGTTACCATGAGAAGGATAATCTCCGGGTGAGCATGTGACACATCCTCCAGATTTCTTTAGATGTGTAGTTTCACATCTCCATTCTTTTACATCTTTGCACATTAAAGAGTGATATGCACTGTATCCCACACACAGATAGTGCGCTCCGTCTATTGTTTCATACAGACCAAAACCGTTCATCGTTGCTTACTCATGATTTATTATGCGATGCTGAATCACGTTCTTTGTGCATCATCCTGTGTTGTAATGTGCTTCCCCCCCCCCCAAAAAAAACCAGAGATGCAGTAATAAGACATTACAAGATTCAGCCAAGTAACTCTGGGTTTGTCATCCAGCTGGAGGCCAGCGTGAGTGTCAAGTGCCAGTTTCTTCCATTTACATCTTGCAGATGATCTTGTCACATCCTGATAGCTCAGTCCTTCCTTGGCTTGTTAGGAAAATCCTGCTGAGGTCTCCGTCTTCTGTCGGGCCAGGTGACGGTACCCAGCCTCAATGAAGTTGTGCTTCACTTCGTTAAACAGACCGGACTCCAGCCCTTTTTCATGCCCCAACACTACGATACCCGCATAGGTAAGTTTAAGCGGCTCGAAAAAAAAACACAATCCGATCCCCAAAAAGGCAGGCTGCAAACATGCATTAACATTTTTTTTCCCCGAAGATCGTTTATAATGCATATACCGATCAAGTCGTTAACGTCTGAAATTTGATAAACTTGATAAAGCCAGATAAAGTCCGGTCTTTGTGGTTTGTCTCCATGTCAGAGGTTTGCGGGACGAAGCCCGACATCGCAGCTGGATCGGCGCGACTGCAGAAGCCGCCAGTACCTCCCAGGCCAGTGTCTTGGGAGAACACCCCGCCAGGGCAGCCTGGACGATAGCCGCGTATTAATCTGCATGGATCCCAGATCCGGAAGGCAATACGTGGAAAAAGGAGCAAAATAAGGAAAAATGGCAAAACACAAAGCACCACGACATTAATTGAAACTGGTACTTATTGATTCGCACGAAGATTTGTACTGTACACCGGACTGTACACCGAGTATAGGGCTACCATAGAGAACACTCTGGAATTGTAATTAAGGATAATTAGGCACAGTTAAAATGACTTGTTGCAATATTTCACCCGTATTGTGGTAAAGGTGTTGAAGCGATCTCAAACTACTGCAGTTCCTGTATTTTAAAAGGAATCGCCGATCTTCCATGGCTTTTGTTTAGGACTCACCCCTGGTGGGGAAAAAAATAAACTTTATTGTTTATTGTGAAGTTTTCTTCTGAAGACGGTGAACACAATGATCTTAAAATTGTATTTCTATTGCATGACGAAATAATTACCAACATTGAACAACTTAAGTCAGGGTTGCCAGCTATGATCAGCTTGAGAGATTGAGATTTTCAATTTGAGAAGTCTGCACACAGATTTACATGTATTTAAGAGTTTTATTACCTTGTAAATAGTCTGTAGGGCTTGCAAACTACCCAACACTTTTAATGTAGCTAATTTTAGATTTATAATGGAATAATACAGATTTTCCGTAAGATTTCTTGCATGAGTCTGAAAGCGTGAGTGTCACGGCAGATGCGTGACAGCTGGCAACCCTAATTAAGTGATTAAAAAAATTAAACAAGCAAGTGAACATAATAATAAAATAATAATAGCAACCTTGTGGTAGACAGATGGATGGTTATTTTCTCCCATCCAGCGTTTAATGGCTGATACACTGTAATACTTAAAATAGAAGATTCTAG
>JAUMHC010000054.1:6618440-6631868 GCA_032359785.1 Heteromormyrus szaboi | reverse complement strand
AACCAGACTCAAAGGGGGAGCCCATCCTCCAGGGGGCAGCAGAGGAAGCCCTAACCCTAACCAGACTCAAAGGGGGAACCTGTCCTCCAGGGGGCAGCAGGGAGAGTCAAATCGGAATGGACTTCATATTCGTTCACTTACATTTCACCCAGACTAGTCCGACAAGTTACCCCGATAAGCCAATAACCCCGCTTCATAGTACAGGCCAGTGGTATGGTTCACCTGAACCTCATTCTGCAAACAGTTGTAGCAAGCCTGTCATAGGAAGCACAGAACATTAGGAAGGGAGAGGATGCCAGTCCGTGACAGGTCTCTCTCTGTCTGTCTGTCTCACACACACACACACACACACACACACACGTTAATTTAGAGACACCAATTCACCTTCTTTTCATGCTTTTAGACTGTGAGAGACAACCACAGTACCCAAAGGAAACAAAAGTTTCATTCAATACCAAAGGATATTTTCAGCCAAGTACAAAATGTTAAATTGAATTGAATGGATTGTTTCATTTATAACTATCTGTCACATCTAAGGGGAGGTAAATTTACAGCAAATAGTTAATAAGGAACACCCGGTCAGCAGTCTAGGTCATGTACCCTTCCCTATACCACCACACTGGCACACAGGCCAGCAGTCTAGGTCATGTATCCTTCCCTATACCACCACACTGGTATACAGCTCTTTAGTTTCCATCAGTGAAATAGAGAAACGTCAGAGTGAAACACTGAAACTTCAATAAGCTTTTCTACACTAGAGATGAGGGCTGTGCAGCTCAAGGTCCTTAATGTCAGAACCCTGCTAATTTTCCAGCCTTCCTCTGCCTTTGAGCCAGGTGTGAAGCCTTTGGCCAATCAGAATCAATGATGATTAAACTAGCTATCTGGGAAAACTGAAAACAAGACCTGGATTTGGAATTAAGGTCCAGAGTTGAACAGCCCTTTATAGACTAGTCCAGGGGTCTCCAACTCCAGTCCTGGAGAGCTACCATCCAGTAGGTTTTCTATCATACCCGGCTTCTAATGAGCCACACCTGTTCTCAGGTAAATACCAGGCTCATCAGAAGCCAAGTGGGACAGAAAACTTACTGGATAGTAGCTCTCCAGGACCGGAGTTGGAGACCCCTGGACTAGACTGTGTCTCTGCAGCATCACAGATGCAAAGGTTTTGACCTCAACATGACTGGAAGGATGAAATTACATTTAAAAAAATAGCAGGATACCTTTCTGGAAACAATCACACTTACTATACATTAAAAACTTTCGAGTAAAAACACAGGATTTCAGTAGGACTTGTTTTATTTATAGTTGCCTTCACTGTTAAGTAGAGATGGGCGATACAGTGATACGGAATAAACTCACAACCACGAGTTACAGACACCCAGCATCGCCGGTCACCCTGCCGGGACGGAAGCACTCTTTCCGAAGACCGGCAAACGTAATGGCTAACGATTAGCGTTAGTCGTCTAACCGAATGCCTGCTTGTGTCGAGTGGCTCCCGTAAAGCCCCCTACTGGGTAATTATCCAATTTAAATAATTTAAACCAGGGGTCACCAACTCCGGTCCTGGAGAGCTACTATCCAGTAAGTTTTCTATCCTACCTGGCTTCAGCTGAGCCACACTAGTTCTCAGGTAAATACCAGGCTCATCAGAAGCCACAGCAGAAAGCCAGGCAGGATAGAAAACTTACTGGATAGTAGCCCTCCAGGACTGGAGTTGGTGACCCCTGATTTAAACACATGGTTTCACATGGTTTTCAGCTGTTCAGCGTGGGGCAGAAGGTCTCGTTCAGAGAATCTGTTTTTGGTTAAAAATCGGTGGGTCTGTTTCGTTTGCTTAAATAATAAATAAAATTGAACTTTTAGTCTAAATTCTTTCTTCCTGTGAAGTTCATTATCAAAGAAAGTTTTTGGCTGGCTTACAAAGCCATCTGAGCAGTGAACCCCCCCGGTTCATGGTAACACCCTCGTCTGTCCACGCTCAGGAATCACGTTATACGGCAACCCTGTGTTTTACTGGCACAGAAGGATATCCCCACGACTCACGGCCCAGCTTAACCCACTTCAGTGGTTCTGGCTGGTGCTCTGGCTCGCCTGCTTAGCTAATGCCCCAACGATGTGCAAACGAACGACACAAACGAAACACCCAAGGCAGCCCCACCTGCCTCTTTGCATCCCACCGCCCAGTCCGTCGCTGGCAGGAACACCGGAGCAGACACTTTTTTTAATCATCATTTGTGTTATTATTAATATCTTCAATAATACACGAAACACAGTATTGTTTAAGGCATCAGCACAGGCAAAGCTATGCAATAAAATAAAACCAGTAGAAAAAAAAAATATGTACACAGGTATATCAAGTGCTACTCTTCTAGTGGTCCTTAGAGAGGGAGGGGTCAGACTGTGGGGTGGGGGGGGGCACAGCCTGCCTCATCAGTCCCTCCCATCCTGTGTGTCCCGACTGAAGTAATATCTAACTGGAGGACCTGGAAGATCTTCATCTCCATCCTGCTCCGGGGCGAAGGACACGGTCAGATCCACGTACCTCCTGTCGGGCGAGGGCTTCACCAGCTTCTGCATACTGGGAACAGAAGTTAACCCTCAGGTGAGCCCATTATGTAGGGCGAGGACCCCAGCTAAGCTCAGGGCCACCACGGGCAGAGATGAGGACCCCGGCAAAGCTCAGGTCCACCACGAGCAGAGACGAGGACCCCAGCGAAGCTCAGAGCCACCACGGGCAGAGACAAGGACCCCAGCAAAACTCAGGGCCACCACAGGCAGAGACGAGGACCCCCGGTGCTTACGTGAGTTTCAGCCGCTTGTTGTGTCCTGGCATCACGGGCACGTAAAGCATCTTCACCCCGTGGACCACCATCGTTGGTTCGATGCCGTATTTTTCCTGAGACAGAGACAGAGAGAGAGAGAGACGTGGTGACAAATAAGTAAACAAGGTGCAAATTTCCATTCCTGTCCTGGAAATCAGTGTAAAATGCATCGGATGAAACTGAGTGAGGCCCGTTTTGGCCTGTGATATAAATAATCCATCCAATCAACTGCTTGTTCTACGAAGGGTAATTGGGGGGGGGGGGCAGAGTCTATCCCATTCAGCACAGGGCACAAGGTACAGCCTAAATGGCATGCCGGTCCATCGCAGAGCACAGACACTCACGCACCACCCCAAGAGAAGACCCGTCCAAAGGACTGAGGGGCTGGTTCTTACCCTAACGCCATTCATGAAGTCAGACAGGGTGAAGTTCTCGTGACCGTAGACGCTCCAGCGGTCCCAGATGGAGAAGGAGATATTATCTCTGTGGAGAGACCACGTGCTCATGGCTTGGTTTACAGTAATGATTCATTTCTAGTGCAGTGTTTGTTTCATGGCACCAGCAAGTCCAACTATGAGCCCATTCCCACACAAACAAGGGATAAAGAAGAAACAAAGATGGGAAAAATACAGCGGGAACTTAAGGATTTCACCTGATTTGGGTTTTCTTGACTTGGGCAGTCTCCGTAAACACTATGACAGGAATGGCCAAGTTAAAGAAGCAGTTCTTGAAGGACTCGAAGTTGTAGCCCCCAACAACTTTGATCAGCTCTACCGCCACCTTGTGGTAAAAACACGAAATGACCACACAGAATATTTAGTCATCACTCTGTGTTTAACATTTATGGTTTTCCAAGTCACCACTACAAAATGAATAATTGCATATTTAAATCTTTAAAAGAAGCACAGAGTTACACTCCATGCGAGTCCCCCCCACTCCCTCGCCTTTACCAGGCCTGCGACTGCGGCGGTTGCCGTGGCGATGGCGGGTATTATTTTGCCAGCGATGCGCTTGGTCTGAAGCCTGTCGGCTGCCTCGATGGAGTACATGTGGGCGCGCAGGGTGGAAGCCGACACCACGAAGTCCATGTGACCGTTGGAGTCGTCGTCTTTCTCAAACAAGATGGGGCTCATCTGCAGACGGTCTGCGGAGGAGGGAGAGAGAGCGGCGGGGGTGAAAAGGAGGAGGAGGGATGAGGAAGAAGGGGGGGGCGACAGGAACCAATATTCCACCCACTCCTGCAGAACCCATCTTTGACATTTCTGGGCTGAAATTCTGGGTTCTTTTCAGCGCTGCAGCTGTAGATACAGGGAGCAAAATCCAGGTGGAACGTGTTAATCCAAGGACAGGACCATCCAGGAGATGGAATCAAAAGTAGATCTGAAACAATATGTTGCAACAGACCAAGCTGCAACAGCAACAGCACAATGTGTCAAAAAGTGCAAATCAATTCCCCATTTCCCCTGGACAGGATTCTGGTGAAGCCTATTCGTCCTGAATACGCAGGGTCAGCGCTGTCCTTTTGTTTAAGTTTCCCGAAAATCTATCGTTGGTCGAGGCAAATCTGACTGGCTGCCGATTCGTGCGTCTTGACAGCTTGCAATGAGTGTTCCAGCTGTTCAGAGATGGTGTGGAAAAGCAAAGAGATTCAAAACAGAGTATGATTAAGCTCTCCGAAACAATTTAGCTGTCTTCATAATTATAAGTGACATTAGGGGTTATTGTAATCAATTTCTGTAAACATGCATTCTGTTCCCAGATACACTGCTGGCTGAATAAAAAAAAAAATGAATGCACGGGTAAGTCTACTTGAAAAACACGCGTGTTACATGACCGAGACGTGTCACGTTAATGCCAATGAACACCGCAGTGATGACAGCTAAATCGAGAACATACATATTGCCTCAAAAATCATGGAAAAGGACAGAGGATTAAATCACAAACATGAGCACATATTTTCCTACTTGTATTTCTCAAACGGGAAGGCCAGGAAAAAAAGCAAGAAAGGTTTCCTGAGAAGTCGAACTGAGAATGTTCCAGAAAGGGGCAGATGGGCTGAATCAGAGCACGTCCACTCAAACGCAGATGCTCTGTACTTATTTAGCCCATCTTCTGTAATGCCCAGCACCATTACCACAGTAATGCACTCATCATATGAACTCCAGCTCTGACCCTGAGATACTTGTCTTTGTCCTCTAATTGCAATTTCCACAATTGGATAGTTGGTGTCACTCTTGCCCCTTTATTTTCCCTTTGTGGATTGATAAAGTTTATTAATAATAATAATAATAATAATAATAATAAATTTTATTTCTAATGCACTTTTCATTAAAACAAATCTCAAAGTGCTACAAAAGTAAAATCAGCACATAAAAACACATAAAATCAGCAATGAAATGCTCGTTTAAAAAGGTGGGTCTTTAGGCCACATTTAAAAGTGGCTACATTCTGTGGTGCCCTCAGATGGTCTGGGAGGGCATTCCAAATTATTATTATTCATCTCCCTGTGGCCTTTCAGCCTGACCTAAAGATATCTGAGATTTAGATGAATTTTATTTAAGACGCCCATTACAGGACGGTGCTTTGGCTCAGTAGGTAGCACTGCTGCTCCACATCCCAAGGGCTGTTTGTTTCTACCTATAGTCTTTAAATCATGCATAGTGTTCTGTGTCCAGGAGGCCTTGTATTCTGTCCCTGGTCAGGATCCAGACCCACAAAAACCTGCTACGGAAAATGAGCAGATATTTAATTAAATGTTATGAATGCAAAGACTCTCCTTTTCCCCACAACAAATGATTATAATTTTGTGTTATGCAATGAATAAAGCATAAAATGCAAAAAAATGTCAGATAAAAAAAAAAAAAATGCTGTATTAAGACGTTACAGGCATCCGAGACAGAAAACAACTACCACTGCGAAAAAGTAAGAGATCTCTGGTGGCTGTGAGCGTCACGCTGATGAATTTGGGACGCCTGCGTTTTTCCCGTGTAACACTGCAGAAAACTCTGCCAAATGACACTAACTCTGTGTCCACAAGCCATCAAACAGCTTGCACTGCTGGTGACCGTGCATCGCACACGCCTGCGCATCGCACACGCCTGCATCTTGAATTTGAACGGCATCTGGTATCTTGGCTTTCAGCCTCGTTCCCAGAAGACCTCTGGGGAATGCCGTTAGCTTGAAATGAGTTAGTCATGATTAAGCTGAATTCTGCACTTTTAGCCAAAGATTTTAACCAAAGATTAAAAAAAACTTTACATTTCTCAGCTAAACCATAAGCTTGAAGTAATTATGATCAATTTGCACATTGATATAATTGTTGGAATAGATACTGTATAATGCAACATACTTCTAAATATACAACTAAATAGCACCTTATTAATTAATCACTCCTAAACTGGACCACAGAGTGGAAACCCATGACCCGGCCCAGTGGTCCTGGCAGTGAACAGCGTCTGTGCCGATGTCTGTAACGGCAGATTTCTTAATCGGCCTTGACGGAGTTCTGTAACTTCATCAAGCACGCGAGAACGAATGGATTACCTGAGAAGTCAGTGTCAACTCGAATAGCAAGGACACAAGTGATTCATAGCATATTTAAGAATAATCCATCCATCCATCCATCTTGTACTCACATTTCCTAGTCTGGGCCACAGAATGTGCTTGGGATAGGTGCCAGGCCAAAGGGCACAGGGAAGGATGCCAGCATGTCGCAGGCTACACACATGATCATACACCATCAGCCATTTAGAGACGCCAATTATCCTAATGGCATAACCTTGGATTGTGGGTGGAAACATGTGACACGCAGAGAACATGCCAACTCTAAACATGAGGAGGCTGGATTTGAACCCTGAACCGTGGGGGTGTGAGGTAATACTGCAAGACACTGTGCTACCCCTAAATAAAACACTAATGAAACATACGATTACGAAGATGGAGAGAGCTAATACGCATATTGAGAGGTCCATCACACAATACTGGAGCCCCGTGTTCTACATGAAGCGTGACACGTTGTCCCTGGGTGAGACGCTACCTGGGGAGGCAGCCTGGGACGCGATGGCCTCCTCCAGCTGCCCGATGGCCTCCCGTTCCTCCTCACTGCTCGCCATCAGTTTCATCTGGTCCGGTTTCTTGGCCGTCTCGTCCGTCTCGATGCGCTGTCGCACAGTCGAGTTCGGGGAAATCACTCAGCGTCGTCAAACGGGTTCACATCCATAACTGTAACATTCTAACAAACGTCTCCCATACCGGAAACCCGAGACTAGTTTGGCCTTGTTATTTCAGTGCTGATATACCATCCATTTCTCGCATAGGTGTACCTTAAAAGACCTTTCCAGCTGCTAACACAATATTCTGTTTGTGCATTATGTATTCTGTTATTTGTTTTGCACTGTTTACTTGCACATGTTGCTGAATGAGTATTTTCCCCAGGATCAATCAAGTAAGCTTTCTCTATATCTTACCACACTTCTTGTCTTAACGCACAAGCCGTATACGAGTTATACAAGAGTATTATGGAGATACTCTTCACGGCTACCCCAGCTAAGTGAGATGATCACACAAAGCCAAGCGCTTGCCTTCTGTATTGGCGTGTATTCCGGGATCTTCATGTCCGAGAGGATCTGAGCTATGGCTTCCGACGACAGATCCTACAGGGAGAGGTCAGACACACAGTGACACAGCCGTGCATACAGCCGTGCATACACACGTGCTCACACACACACACACACACACAGACAGGAATAATCGAAACTGACCACATCTCCGACTCTCATTAAACTGCCAGCACGTACATTCAGAAGAGTAAACACACGGCAACAGACTTAATACCAAATGTGAAGCGTATTTACAAACAGTTTGATTAATCATGGACTGGATTACCGAATGTATCAATGAATAAACAGAAATCTGGGTGTTCAAGAGGTCATGCATCATCTGGGGGAGACTGTGTACATCAGTGTTTTCCACCCCGGTTTCCGAGGACCCACAGACAGTCCACGTTTTCGCTCCCTCCACGCTCCCTGCCAGACAGTCCACGTTTTCGCTCCCTCCACGCTCCCTGCCAGACAGTCCACATTTTCGCTCCCTCCACGCTCCCTGCCAGACAGTCCACGTTTTCGCTCCCTCCACGCTCCCTGCCAGATAGTGGACTATCTGTGGGTCCTGAGGACCAGGCTGGGATACACTGATGTACATCATCCACACAGAGAATGCACAGCCAATCATTTAGCAAGACGAGTCGACAGGGCGGTAAGGACACTTACACATAAATTTTAGTAGATGGGAAAGAAAAATGAATTAAAGTAAATCCTATCTAAAGGTGTCATCCTACATATTCTAATCTGTCTGGCTCCCTTTTCCTCATTTGGTGACTCATTTAGGCTTTTTAAAATAAATACACAATATTTTTATACCATTAGCAATTTATGGTTGGAGTCATTGTCATGGAGGAAAAACACCTAGTGACACGAATGTAATGAAAGGTGAAGATCAAATCTGGCGACTTACCGTTCCTGAGTAAGAGATGTTATAAATCCCTGCGAAGAGCCGGGCAGCGCTCACTACGAAACTGAAATGCCTTGTGGGATTGAAGGCAATAAACATGAGGCAAAAAAACCCAAAGCAGAGCTCATGACATTCCATTAAACTTTACAACAAAGCTGTACTCACAAAGGGTCCTGCAAGTCAAACTCTATTGGAGCAGGAGGCCGTTTCGGGGACTGCCAAAACAAACCTGTTTCAAAGAAATATTTAACAGAAAATTCAACCAAAAATATAGTGTACATCAGTCATGCTCATCACTTTATGATCAGTATTCGCTTCTAAAACAGAATTATTAGAAGTAGTGAAAGACATGAACAAGCGATTAAGTAAGTGAAAAACAAGTGAATGAATGAACAAACGAAAAAGAAAGTGAACAACCAAGCAAGCAAGTGAACAAACAAGAAAGCAAAAAAGTAAATTAACAAGTATGCAAGCAAAGAAACGTGCAAGCAAACAAGCGAGCAAGCAAATGCAGGCAGTGAAGGTGTGGACTTACTGCCGTCCTTCAGCCTGGTGTCCAAGGGAAAGGAGTGTAGCAATTGCAGAGCCTACAAAGGAGAGACAGTAACATGACCATAGACATATACTGACAACATAATGACTTTCCCACCAGAAAATAAATGCATTTCCACTAGGTGATAGTTCATTTCAGTCAAAATGAAGAACTGCCTCTATTAGACATTAAAGCACATTCTGAACACAAGTCAATGTTACTTGGCCTGTGAATGACAAAAAGTTGCTGTTTAATCTGTGGGACCTGTGGGGTATTCTAAGAATTACATTTTACATCCCCAGAGTTACCTCGCTAGTGCTGGGTCAAGTAACCCTGACTGGGCACTTTTCACACTATAGGAAATTTTTTCAGGAACCAGAACCTTTTTCTGGAACCAGGAACTTTTTCATGTGCACACTGCAGGAACTCAGCTGACTGTAGTTCCTTTGAGGAAGTTCTGGAACCCGTTTTTAGGCCCTACTCCAGACTAGGTACTTTTTGTTCGAACACGAATTACTGAGGAGGGAATCACAGCAATAAGTTGCTGATTGGTTGACCACAAGCACTGGCGCTAACTTGGAAGCTACATGGAAATGCGAGGAAGAGAGACAGAGGCACCACAGCAAAAATTGAGCCGATGGAATTATTTTTGTACCTCAATTACATTTAATGCATCGATTTTTGCATCAGAAAATGTGATCAATAACCAAAATACTTTTCTGTAATATCACCAGTGGTGGCAGTGAAACTTGCAGTGAAAAATGCTTATTGGCGGAGTAACATTACATCATTTTTTATTCTGTGGACAATGAAAGAGTAATAATGTAATTATAAACATGTCATGGTTCCTATAAATAAAATATAAATCCTGTTTTGATTATGATAATCACCCCAATACCTAACAAATAGCTAATAAAACGATTTCATCCATCATTGTTTTGGGGTGGCATTGTAGTTCATGTATGAAATTGCATGAGTATCTTATCCTACGAGCTTTTTGTGTCTCCCATACTTATATAGCATAAAGGTCCCAGGTGCTCTTGTGCGGTTTGAAACCAGCACACAAGTGATCAGGAGCTACAGAAGTTCAGTCGAGACAGCTCAGGAACTTATCAACTAGGTAAGTTAATTCAGAGTTTGGCTGTGTGCGTTTGCATACAAGTGGTCATACTGGCATTGAATGCAGAGAAATTACCATGACAGTATACTCCATTTAACTGAGTAGTACACAAATCTCAAAAGTAAACCTCAAGAAACCTAGCTAAGCCATTAAGACCGCTTCATTGTACACACCACTGATCCCTCTTGGCATAAACGTAAACGACCTTCAATAAACATCAACATTACCTAGCGTATATAGCACAACTTCAAATCTCTCTCCTACCCATAGTCAAGGGACTAGAATTCCTAACTTAGCAAAACTGAAGCTCTTGGCTTGGCCCTTACCTTCCTCTTAAAGTACTTGTCAAACTTGAGACGAGCGAAGGTGACACACTGATCCCAGGTTTTTGGCCTCCGGCTCAGCAGTTTGATGACTTGGAAAGACCCCTCCAAGCTCTCCTGAGCCCTCATTCTCTGCAAGGCAAGGAGCCGTCAACATCTCCAGCAAAACAGCACGTGCATGAGCAGGCTGAACTGCAGAATAAGGGTGACCAAGAAAAACGCGTTGAGGTCACGTTTCAATATGGCCTGTGGTAAATAAAAAACTGCTCACCTGTAAAACCTGTTCTGCGGAGGAATGAGTCTGCCAGAACATGTTGTAGACAGAAGGTTTGTGGGAGAACGCACTCTCAAACTGGGAAAGAAAAGTACCGACAAATTACTAGGTGTCCCAAAGCTAAACCAGTAATAACTCAACTAACTTCCATCTTCCCACCAGCATCAACATATTGTATGATATCTTAGAGCATTAATGCCCATTCCTCTTCCACCCATTCAGTAGAGGGTCACACAGCCAACAAGGCAGGAAAAGACAGGGGCCAGTCCATGACAGGGGGCATACTCACACTATTTATTATGTCATATATGTTATTTAACGATGCCAATTCACCTAAATGCAGGTCTTTGAACTGCGAAAGGGAACCCGCCGTAGAGTTTGCGCATCTCTCAATGACAATAGCTTTCATTTCGCTTTTAAGAAGTCAAAGTGATGTGAATGAGGCACCTTCGGCAAAGTTTTAGACCTCAAAATCAACACAAGAGAAGCATCCATGCTACACTGAGGACCCTGGCAAATACTCTCCATTTCCGTGGTGTGAGGAAAGAGGAGGGACACTGCGAGCAGGTGGGAGACTGCAAGCTGGGCTACAGACCTGACCCCTGGCCCACAGACCTTATCCCTGGGCTACAAACCTTATCCCTGGCCCACTGTATCGTGTGCTCGATGACGGCAGGGAAGGACTTCAGTGTGCAGAAAGGTATCTCCTCTTCAGGAGGATCTCTCTGCAAGACAGAACACAACGTAAAAGCAGCTGACAAATGATAAGCTGCCATCGAATGTGGCAAATATGGCAAATACAGGAAAATTAAAGTTAATATTTAATACAGTAACAGTCAAAAGTTTGGACACCCCAAGCCCCCTACAAAGGAGAGTGGTAGTGTTGCATTACATGACTTGGCCACCTGACCCAAACACAGTAGAGATGGTTTTCAAGGAATTCCAATATGGCCTGTGGTAAATAAAAAACTGCTCACTTGTAAAACCTGTTCTGCGGCCAATAAGGGCTCAGCATATGCGGGCCTATTTGTTTTTGGTCACGGCATAATTCCATATATGTTATTTAATAGTTTTTATGTCTATATAATTTATTCTAAAATAAAATAGAGCAAATAAACCCATCTGTGGGTAGGAGTGTCCAAACTTTTGATTAGTACTGCTTCAGCACTCACATGGCTGTTGTAGGACTCTGTCAAGTTTGGCACGATGATCTCAGTGTGTCCCTTCGTGCCCATCGTCCCCGAGTCCAGGAGTGGCTTCTGGTTCGATACGGCACGGCTGGATGACACACGAGAGACCGGTTATCCATGGAATCCCCCCCCAGGTAATCTCTGGGCTAGCTGTGAATCCAGGCTTATGTTCCAAAGCATCTACAGCAGTGTTTCCCAATCCAGTCCTTGGGGACCTTGCTGAGAGTTCACGTTTACCGGGGGCTGGGAGGGAGCGAAAATGTGGACCATCTGTGTGTCCCCAAGGAAAGGGTTGGAAACCACTGATCTACAGCATTAGGATCTCTGTTCTAAATGCACGCAGATTTGAAATAGAAATGCATCAAACAGCCATCACTAAAAATAGATGAAAATGAGACAGTTTCCTTGGTACAGGGGTTATTTTGAGTTTTACAGAAATCCTAGCATGTCTTCTGCATTTACACGGTTCAAACAATTTCTTGCAGCCCCTAATATGTATGAGAAATGTCACGGTGAAATACACAGAAAAAAAAAAACTCCAGGACTAAAGCAGACATCACAGATATTTTAATATGTGCCAAATTTACTCAATAACAAAAAAAGTAGGTTTTTCCAGAAAACCTAAGTGGAAAGCTGTTTGAGCACTGAGTCTGAGGGCTGATGGGTATTTCTGTCCACCATGCAGGCGCCTCCTAACCTGTCCACGTATCTCCTGGCCTCCACGTTGTCCAGGGCCATGACCACCACGTCCAGTCGGGAGTAGAAGGCGTCGCTGTAGATGCTCTCGGTGGCCGGCCACACCTTGTTCAGGTGGGCGTCGATCTGCAGCTGGGGATTGATCTCCAGGGCAGCTTCAGCAGCCGTGATGCTCTTAGGTTTCTGCGGGAGAACAGGGGAGAGACCCGTACAGCTGACCGACTACACTTGAACAACTACACCTGACCAACACATTCATAGTATCTCAGATTTAAAGTATTCATACCACTAACCGTCTTTGTCAGTCACTGCAATAAATTCCTGTTACACAGCCCTCCATACCAAATAAAATTTCACCGATGCTGAAAACCCAAGTCCAAATCTGCCGTTATCACCAGAAATCAGACAACGTGGCCTCAAGAAATACCATGCGCTATCGGTGCTGTGACGCTGACCGTCACACCTCACATCTTGAGGGTTTCTCTTTGGTTGGCTTTGTGGAAGGTTTGACAGATTTTTTGCTTAATTTGCCTTTATAGTCAGTGCTTACATTTTTTACCTTGTGATCAGCAATCAGTATCGGTCAATTCTAATTCCAGTTATTAACAAATCTGTGATCAGCCCCAAAAACCCTGATCGGAGCATCTCATCTATGGACTGCAGGGTGGAATCTGCACTAGAAGACAACGCAAATCACACACACACACAGTGGGACGGAATTCAAACACCCAGCCCCAGAGGTGTGAGGCAGCAGTGCGGCCCACTGAGCCACTGTGCCGCCCAGGTACCATAACCCTCAGAATACATACAACTACAGAAATCTTCAGGGAAAAGGATGCAAGTCACAGTACCATTCCTGACAGTAATAAACAGACTGCTTAGCCACAGTACCATTCCTGACAGTAATAAACAGACTGCTTAGCCACAGTACCATTCCTGACAGTAATAAACAGACTGCTT
>JAUMHC010000054.1:6599780-6614179 GCA_032359785.1 Heteromormyrus szaboi | reverse complement strand
GGACTTTTGCTTGAGCGTCGACTTGTGCACATTGACGAGTTACAAGCCGGCGACTTAGACCAGTTTTACTGTATATAAAAACTAAAAGGGAACTATACCTTTAAAATAGGAATTAATAAAACAAACGAAACTGGATTTCAAATGAAAACATAAAATAAAATAAAATTTAAAAAAATCAAAGGCATAACAACACTGGTAAAGACACGTGAAAATTCACAAAAATCACATGAACGTCAAGCTGATTAATTAGTCAGTGCATCGAGGCGCCGTGAGCGCACGCTGATGCCACCCCACATTCGAGAGGCATTAAAGGTGCTCGCTTACGAAGCTGTACGTCCGGGGTGTCTTCACTTGCACGAAGAACCCTCCATGGGCATAGGGCTGCAGCCTCGACGTGTCCCCGATAGAGAAGCTGTAGGGAGTCAGTACTGACAACGAGGGAGAAACACAGACAGTCATCAGCATCAGCGACAGAGACAGACAGACAGACAGACACAGATAGATAAGAGTGTGTGACCTGTGACAGACTACCATCCCAACCAGGGGACCTCTGCCTGACCCTGTACCAGAGGTGGAAAGTTCAGGTTCAGGAAGTACAAATCCAGGCCATGATTTTGTTTGAACCAACCAGTTGAGTAAAAAGAGTCACATTCACAGAGTACTCAAGTGGTTGGTTGAAACAAAATCATGGTCTGGATTTGTACTTCCTGAACGGGAACTTTTCACTTCTGCTCTGTACTGGCTGAGGGATTAAGGGTAGATGAATGAATCATTGGCACATAAGGCAGGTAGGTACATTTATTTATAAGGATGAACGATGTATCCAATTTCACCATAAAAAAGTCTAGATACCATGATGGAACTGTGACTAGGGTTTTCACTACTGCTGCATTCATTGTTTCGTCTTGTCAAAAATTGCATTGTATTTGTTTGAACAGCAGAGGGCGCAATCATACAAAAACCACTGATGTTCCACTGTGAGTGTGACTTGTCTTAAGATCAAGCTGCTGCAATAATACATTATTTTTTCCATTTTATCTTATAAAAGCACTGCTAATACTGACTGCTACATTGTATATGCAATTGCAAAACAAAAACATAGTTCAGTCATGCCTTGCTAAAGACAATTCATGCCAATTTATGCACATGCTTAGGTCATGATTGGCTGTGTTGATTTTATCTTGTTCAAGAAGGAATGCAGAAACACTTTAAGGTGAAAGTAAAAACAAAATTTTATACGAATAAAATTAGTATTTAACGAAGGATATTTTTTCCAACGTACTACAAATGTTAAATATGGGAAAAATAAAGGCCAATAAAGCTTTTAAAAAGACGAACGAAAGACAAGAGGAACATCAGAGGCCCTACCTGTGATCTGCCGGCAGGCCCCGTTCAGCTCGGTCATGCCGTAAACTTCCCGAAAGATCACACTCTGGCCCGTCTGCAGACCGTGCGCTTGGTTGTCCAAGCAGGTCACCACGCCCGGGCTATCCTGGGGGGGGACACCGGGTATCACCACAGCGCACCAGTTACAAGATGGGCAGGATAAGAGGGAACAACACTGGGCTCTGCCAGAGCTTTAAGCGAGGACCAGAAGCCAATATCACCTTTCGTCTGAAATCTAAATGCTGTCAGAGTATAATAAATAATAAAAGCCCAAGTCTCACGCCAGGGTAGCCCATCCTGTGGTCTGTGCGGATCACAATGCCCCAGTGCAGTGATGGGGACGCAAAACCGAGGTTCTGCCTTTGACGTCATAACAGAACACTGGGCCAAAGCAGGGGGGGGCACCCTGATGTCCTGGCTAAATTGCCCACTGTGGCCCTTTCAGATGTGGCCTCCTAATCATCCCCTATATCTAACTGGTGAATCCTCTCCTGCCCCTTCACCACCTTAGCTACTGTATGGTGAGTGTACTGGTGCAGAATGGCTGCCACTGCATCATCCAGGTGGGGGCTACACAGTGGGGGTGCTTGAAGTGGCTCCTCATTGATTTGTTTTGGGCAGCTTTATAAATATAACATTCATTACATATAACAAATATGCAAAATAAGATGTGTAACATTTAATTATGCTAACACAAAAATGTGAGATTTGTATTTTATCCAAATGTTAAAAAAATGCCTTATAATAATTTTTTATAAATGGCAATTTCATTTATGCCAGTTCAACTCTCCCCCCCACCCCATCAAAAACATAGGAAAAACAATTTCAGCACTAAAACCTTCCTTAATGTTTCTTACAGTATTCAGAGTCCACGTCCTTTCAAGTACAGCTAAAATTACTGCTAGAACAGGGAAGAGAAAATGTTTAATGTGTCTGTTAAGAGAGAGAGGCCCAGGGGTACCTGCGTGATGTTCTGCACGAAGACCTGCTTGGGTTCCTCTCCAGTCGGGTCAGACACCTCAAAGGCCTCGCCGAAATCACAGAAGACCCGCGTGCAGATGCCAAACACGTCACAGGATATAAACTGCGGAAGGCAAGGCGGCGAGAGAAGAGGGTCGGGCCACTGTTAGCTAAGGTGCGTCATTGGAGATGTCCGAGAACAGTGTTTCCCAGTCCAGTCCTGAGGGACCTGCAGACAGTCCATGTTTTAGCTACCTCCCAGAAAGAAGAAAAAACGTGGGCCGTCTGGCAGGGAGCTGGGAGGGAGCAAAAATGTGGGCCGTCTGGCAGGGAGCTGGGAGGGAGCAAAAATGTGGGCCGTCTTGGGGTCCCTGAAGTCCAGGTTGGGAAACACTGTTCTAGATATTTTCCGTTGCCAAAAAAAGTTTACAGATATTGGTGAATTAAGGTGTCCTGGGAACTTACTTTAATGGGGGGCTCCTGTGAGTGGCAGAAGTTATTGACCTTCTTCTGTAAAGTGAGGCTGGCCTCTGTGAGAATCACACACTAAAAAATAAATCTGATTTACTGGACAATCAAGACGAAGCACTTCAGGTTCAATGACATCTGCAATAAGCTTACTTTACTGAGTGGGGAAACTTTAGGAAAAGTCATTTATACTGACCAGTACCAGTATACACAATCTGCAAATGTACACATCTAAAATAAATTAAAAAAAATTTTTTAATTAAAAATCACCATTTTGACATCAGTTAAAGAAAAATATATATGAGGATGTACACCTCACATATAACAGATGCTCCTTGGTTTACGATGGTTTGACTTTAGTATGGTTCAATAGTGATGCATATTCAGTACAATAGTCATCAAACTTGAATTCTGATCTGTTCCCCAGGCTGGCGCTATGCCGTATGCCACTTTTCACCAATGCTGGGCGATGGCAGCATCCTCACAGACACACATATGCCGTATGCCACTTTTCACCAATGCTGGGCGATGGCAGCATCCTCACAGACACACATATGCCGTATGCCGCTTTTCACCAATGCTGGGCGATGGCAGCATCCTCACAGACACACATATGCCGTATGCCGCTTTTCACCAATGCTGGTCGATGGCAGCATCCTCACAGACACACATATGCCGTATGCTGCTTTTCACCAATGCTGGGCGATGGCAGCATCCTCACAGACACACATATGCCGTATGCCGCTATTCACTAATGCTGGGCGATGGCAGCATCCACACAGACACACTTCCAGCTTCTGCAGTGACCTCGAGCGTGAACATCTCATACAGTGTTCAACCGTGCATCATGCAATCTTTTTTTCAAACAGTTCTGGGCATTTACTTATAAGTAAACTTGTATTCATTTATTTACTTTTTAAAAATTTAATTTAGATACAGTAAATATTTACTTATTCAGTGACAGCAGTTATTTCTAAACGACAATGACCCTTTTTGTTCCTCACATTTCTGTCTAAAATCTACACACTGCTGTTTGTGAGACGCTGGAAGCACCTCGGGATAGTTCACAGACACCAATTAGCCTCACTGCACGCCTTTTCACTGCACGCCTTTTCACTGCACGCCTTTTCACTGCAAGAGGAAGCTGGAGTGCTAACAGGAAAGCTGTAATACACTGGGGAGAACATGCTACCTCATCACGCAGAGCAAGGGTGGGATTTGAGCCAACAACCCTAGAGGTGTGAGGTTACAGTGCCACCCATGAGCTGCCAAAATTGCCAAAGCATTTATGCGAGTGCAATTCAGTAACGGCTATATCTGACCACTAATAAAACCATATGTGTAAGATAAGCTTAAAGCGTGCAGCAGAATGCAACGGAACCAACCTGGTACTTCTTCAGGAAGCTGAGGTCTGTTCCCTCGTCCAGGACGCAGCTGGACTTGTTGACTTGAACGTAAGGGTTCAGCGCAGCGATGCGCGAGTAAACTGCCTCCACTCTGCGGAAGAGCGTCGCAACGGAGTCATTTACTGCGGTAATTACTGCACAGTGCCACCATCTACCTGAATAGCTAGGAACAGCCGCAAACAGGAAATGAAACTATGTGCAAACTCTGAGATATTTGGTAAAATACAGGACTATCACCTTATACGTGCAATACGATTAAATGAAAATCACCGCGTTGCAAACGCAATACAGGGTCAATACAGAGTGTCACTGTGCCCAAAATGACCCACATAAGCCACGAAATAAGGACATGAACCGTAAACTCCATTCTACTGTGCGATAGCACTTTCCTTCCTATGTTTCCTTCATCACGAATAAGTTGCACGGTGATGATGAAACGTTCCGGGCCTGAGCACGCTTACGTGCAACGTGAGCGCAGACCAGAGGGGAAGTGGTGGGGGGGCAGTCGTGCTCGGGCACGGCACAGGGCAACCGGGCCAAGTGTGAGTATGCCTTTGGTCAGCCCCTCCACCCCCCCCCCAAGACCTCTTACACAACTGGAACACTGCTTGAGGTCTCTATTGTGCACGTGGCCAAGTGTGAACACTATCGGGGGGGTCTTATTCAGGATGTATGACTCCCAGTCACACCACCCATGAGCGTCGTCACAAAAGCCTGAGCGGCGTTACCGACACGCCACGGTTACCGAGTCGCACACGTGACGTGATCCGCAAAGGCAGCACCTCCCCCCGGCGGCTCAGTACCTCTTCTTCTGGCTCAGCACATCCTCCTCCCGAATGAAGAAGTTGGTGCCCAGATTCCACGTCTCGCACAGCTTCGTGTCGTGCACAGTCACTGCCTGCAACAAGTCCACCAATCATCTGTTTCCGGTGTGTTGCCATGGACACCAGCCCTAACAACACCTTTCTACTAAAACTGCCATAATGTAATACGAGACCATATCTGGACACTTCTAGTACCAGGTAGGGGTGTGCGATATGGCCAAAATGTCATACCTGAAAATATTTGGACATAATCACAACCCACAATTACGATAACATTACTACTTATAAAAAAACGTTAATACTATTAATACCATTTAACCAGCAAGTCTATCCTTCAAAAAAATACTACTTGAAGCATAACAATGCTCTTAATTAATTTCATTATTAAGGTATATAAAATATTATTATGGTATATAAAATATTTAAAAGAAACTGTCTTATTATAACAAAACGGCTTTTTAAATTTTTTATATTACTAATATTAATATTTGCTTCACACCGGTCTGTTTTTGTTGTAGTACTGTTACATCCTCCAAACACGCAGGCACTGGGTGGGGGGGGGACAATGTAATATTTTGAAATTGCACTATATAAATAAAATGAATTGATTTGAAATTGGGCATTCTTTGGCAGCTCAAGCCACACTAATGCCTAGTCGAGTCCTTGACAGAACGAATGTGTGTAATGCACCGTCTGTCTTACTCGTACATTGCTAAAGAGAAGTAAACATAATTCTGCATCGTGATTTTTGTGATAGGTATGAAATGTGTATCGTGGATACAGTCGGACCCAGTTACGAAAAGATATCGCATATCGCCCATCACTAATACCAGCTATTACATTACTCGCGCACACCTGAAGAGTTAACAAAAAACATACCTTTACTCCAGCAAGTACTATGTTCTTTGCTGTAAAAATAAAATAATATTCAGATAAGATACACTTTACTGATGCGATTATTTTTACATAATAGAGCAAGGTACCTAAAATGCACAGATACAAAGGTATAGCACACAATTTCAAGAACAGAAAACGACTGGGACAAAGCAATCAATTATTTATCACTTATTATTATTGCTATTATTTATTCAAGTCATACCTAAACATTTCCCCAGCTTATATTTTATATTATTTTATATTAAAGTTTAGTTGGAATTCTAGCACTGAGTTTTGCACTATGATGTCTATACCCACCAATTTCCACTCCCACTCCTCCCAGTCCGCTGAGAAACACATAGGACTGGGCCATCTGGTGCATGGCGCTGTCACCCAGCACATAGCGCTGGCGGCTGCACGGGGGGAGGAGAGAGAGCTCGGTTATAAGTGGTAGAGATCGACTGATCCACATTTTTTCAGTTCCAATTCGATTCCGACAAACAACTGCCAATGCTAGGGCTAAAAGATTTTGGGAATATATCTAATCACAATTTTTCTGACAGATATTGTAATTTGATTTGCGATATTTTTTAAAAGTCAAGCTTCGCCTTTATAATGCAGTACAAAGCATCTTTAATGCTTATACCCACCATTATAATGCATTGTAAAGGTATCTATAGCGCATTATAGATGGGAGCTTTAGAAAGTATTCATAATGCATAATAAACATGGCTATAAGGTGTCATGCCTTTTTATAAATTGTTATAGCCATGTTTATAATGCTTTATGAATCCATTATTAGTTATGAATGCGTTTATAAATTACTAATAATATGGCCTTAAGTGTTACCAAAAACGTATCTAGAATGGGAAAAAGCTGACGTGTGAATGATTGTACAAATAAATGTAACAAGAAAATCGGAGCTCACTTTACAGGCTGCCGAAAACAAAACAAGGATCGGCGTGGATGGGTCACATATGGCTGATACCAAATCTGTCTAACAGGTATGGATTGGTACCAATACTGATACAAATATCGGATCAGTGCCCCTCTAATAAGCCAAGCTCTTCCTTCTCCTTCATGTCCAGGATGCTAAATTCCAGGCACCCCCCCCCCCCCCCCCATCACTGCTAATCCAGTGTAAGGTCTCAGCAGCTCATCACAGGAAGCACAGGCCATGATAGACGAGTCCATCACAAGGCTTTATGCTCTATACACATGGAACTCTTGGCTGTTTCTGTTTGAACTGGTTAATTTGTTTATTTAACACTGATGAGCTTTCTTTAATCAATCTTCATTGTAATTAATAGAACATAAAAGGCATTCGTGTTACTATTTTAACGGAACTTCTCTAATAAGAAATACTTCATATTGAGACTTAGTGGAGAGAATTATGGGAAAGGCTAAGGAATTAAAGTCAGTAAGCTGCTTATAAATTTTCTGCACACAGTTTTTGTCTTCCACTAATCACATCTTACACAAACACTCCTCTAATTTTTGGCAATGTGTTAATATACACCTTACCACCACGTTCCTGACATAAGCTGCCTTACCCTGTGGAGGTACTTGCTCTGGTACATTTTTATAATGAAAATCACAACACTGACCTGTAGAGTGAATCGTCAATCTCCATTGAGTCTGCTGCCATGTTGGAGTCAGGAAGGGGAAGAGTAACTGTTTTGGGAAAATACTTAAACAAAAGAGCAGCGGTAACTTAACATTAAGTCGGAGCAGTGACTGCAGTAAGCAAACATCGTTATCAAAAAGCTCCGCAAGTGAGACCTATAACAAATGCTTTAAATGAAGGTGTGACAACCAATATCAGTGACTTTAAGCCATTTTACAGATGAGACAGACGTTTTAAGTACTGCTGATCAAGGCTCAAGCACGACTTAACCAAACGATCACGACATCACAAACCTGGCAGGCGTGCTACGATGCTTCGCAATCAGAAAAATATAAAACCAACGTACCGCAGAATTGCATCAGTGGCATAAAATATTCCCTTTAGTTTGCGTAAAAAATATTCTGATCGGATACTTAGCAATAACACGTGTACATAATGACTACACACCAGATTGTCTCCAGTTGACGTTTTAGCTAACTAGCTAGCTACATAACTATTAACTGGCAACTGAAGCTAGTCATCGGTGCAAGGCAGAAAGGCAGTCTTTCTATCAGCTTACCCAAAAACAACTTTTCTAATGAAACTAACTTGCCACGAAGTAGTTTGGTTACATTTATTTCTCTCCAATACCAATACTGACAACAACTATGGGAAAACAGCGATGCAGTTACATGGTCCTTTTTAGACTGTTACATTGCTTATTTAGGAATGTGTTTTGATCTGCTGACTGAATCTTTATATTTCAGGTCGCCTGAGACCCACCCAGCTGCAGCCTGTCATAGTGCTTACTCACTCTCACACTGCGGGCCTGTGAGGCAGCTCCATTGAGACAGTAAATAGAATATCTAGATTTACAGCCACCTCAGTCATATTTCAAAGACGCCGTTCCGCCATTGCACCTGCGCCTCGCAGAAGCATTCGTGTATATCGGTGACATACTGCGATTGCCTGTTAGGCTGTTTTATTATATGAAAAGAAAAGTTAAACACATACGGCTACCTGTCAGCATACGCGAGGTCCCATGAACGGCTAATGAATGGCTCGCGAAGGCGACTGCTTCCGGGTTACAGATCGTGGCGGTCACGTGACCAGACCCGTTCCGCCCCGCCCCCTGTCACTCCTGGTTTTAGTGCGATCGCCTTATTTCTGCTGTATACTTCTTCTCCCCCCCTCCCCCAACTGCAGTTAACCGTATTTATTGTGAACTGCTGTTAGTAATAGTTCATGAAAAGCCTGCGTATAAAATCTAAATATCATTCCATTTAAAGACTGAAGCAACAACTTTTACAGACAAAGTTGGGCGTCTAACTGGGGCTTCTCAAATAGCTCGGCAAGGTTTCCGTGCAAAGGTCTTCGAAGCTTTTAAACATTAATTAAATATTAACATTAACAATTAAGACTCAAATGGGCTGCATCTTAAAACTGTTTCTTTGTTTCCTGTTTTCAAAAGCTTGAAGCTTTAGAACAATGTTACTTTAATTATAGGACCCGTCCTTCGACACGTGTAAGCTTTATGAAACTATATTTGGGACAAATATAGTTTATTTCATATCCAGCCTTCTGCAGGCGAGCTCCTTATCATAGACAGCAGAACCTAACATTTGTCTGGCCTGTGTAAACAATATAAAAACAGTCGACCGACTATGAACTGAGGGAAGGTTCAGTTTATGAAATATCCCACAAATTATATGCCATACAATTCAGGCATACAGGGGTTTCTACTGCGATAAAGCTATATAAACGTATGTCAATAGGAATATCAACGGATTTATATAACTGTAAATGTTTGTCTATTTACGGACCTCAAAATGTTAACGTTGTAATTAGACTCGATTTGTTAAATAAAAAAAAATAAAAATATCTAATCTACACTTGACGTTTTCCCTTATGAAGCAGCAAATGCAGTTTTGAGCTTGGGCATGTTTATTATTATTCTGTTAGCTCTAAAATGTTTTGCAGACTCTTCGCCATACGAACTTGTTACGTAATACGCAGGCTAAAACTGTGTGGTTGAGTTTGTAAACGTTTGGGGTAAGTTTGTATTTCACGTTAATCAACAATTGCTTCCCTTCCTCCCTTTCCTCATATTGGTCAGGCACCCGTGCCGCCCCCCGCTTTGGGTGACATCCATTAACTTTCTGAGGTCCCTGTTAAACTGGATTTTCACTCCGTCCCCCCGCTCAGTAGCGCCTCATCCCCCGGCGATGTGGAGTAGCCGTATATCGCTCCGTAGACTCCAGCAGATCGCAGTCAGCGCCCACGGCAGGCTGCACGCTATGCAGCGTGCGAAGTCCACCTTACCGCGGGTTTATATTACCCGCAAGGTGCCACCAGAGGGACTGAAGATACTTCGCCAGTCTGGACAGTTAGTATCACAGCCATGATTAAGGCATTTATAGATTTTTAATGTGCTGTTAATGTCATGTCTTTAAATTTGCGTATTTTGAAATAGCTTAAAGGTAATTACTGGAATTACATTCGAACTGGAAAATAAGATTGTGTTGCATTCAGACAAATTGTGTCTTTAATCATAGACCCCTAAAAAAGTATAGGCCTAATTCTGCCTAAAATGTTTAATTTGCTTTGAATAGTAAATATGCATGCTATTTATAAAAATATTAATTGATTATGATTAATACTGTAAACCAAAGTTTCCTCAGTCGATCTCACTTGTATATCTACAGACTATAGCTATTTGTTGTTCTTTGTCCTTGTTATGCCTGATAGATATCTACTTTTTTGCACCTGTCTCAGAGTGGAATTTGAACTTTGGGATTCAGATGACCCCGTTCCTCGCTCTGAGCTGCTGGAAAAGGTGAAGGGGGTGGACGGCTTGCTCTGCATGCTGACAGAGCAGATTGATGCTGAATTGCTGGACGCTGCAGGTATCAGAGCTGAGCTCTGGTCTCCCCTAAGGACAAATACAGATGGGAGACACCATCCAAACCTGATGTGTTTCTTTACAGGGTCCAACCTTAAAGTCCTGAGCACAATGTCTGTGGGATTCGATCACATCTCTCTGGACGAGATAAAGAGGAGGTCTGTGGAGCCGGTGCTTCTCTATCCCAGCCTGCATCAGTGGAGTTTCGGGTTAGATGGCAGATGGCTTCACTCAATGCTCCTATCCCTGCAGGGGAATCCGTCTGGGTCATACGCCGGATGTCTTGACTGATGCGGTGGCAGAACTCACTGTAGCCCTGCTGCTGACCACCTCCCGGCGTCTTATAGAGGCCACCCATGAGGCCAAAACGTAGGTGACACCGCCTGTACTCCTTCCCTGCCCATTCTTAAGTAACACAACCAGTAAGCCCAGTAAGGATGTCGTGTTGTCATACTGGGCCCGTGTTTCTAGTTGTATTGACGATCCCAGGCTGGATCTCAAAGTCATTCGTCAGTTTTTTGTCCGCCTCTCCTCAGTGGTGGCTGGGGTACTTGGCGGACCATGTGGCTGTGTGGTTATGAGCTGGCCAACAGCACCGTGGGAATCCTGGGACTGGGCAGGATCGGTAAGTAACCCCTACTCATTGGACAACAACTTTTATTTTGACATTGTGGTAAGAAAAGTCTGAATTTATTTATATGGTGTCAAGCACAGAAACTTGGAAACCCAATATTTGGGGAAAGGGGAGTTTATTAGAGAGATCGGGCAGAACTGATATCGGTAGGCAGTACTTATTGTAGAGGTCACAGGTCTAGGGAGTTTGGTAGCCAGAGAGATCAGTCCTACGAATACATGAAGGGTAAGAGATGAGCACACACTCTGAAGGGAGTGAAAAAAGAAGGTAAGTAATAGGAAAAACTAGGAGTTTACTTACATAAAAATGTTCTGAAGGCAGAGTGAAAAATGATTGGTTCAGAGAGATAACCAATAGGAGCTTAGTCAGATGTCAGACCAACCAATCAAATGGGATTGCTTCCATACTACCTTGGTCTAACAATACTAGTCCTCAATCATGGGGACAATGATCAGCTGCAAATCCCAAGGAAACAGCAGAAGTTGATACCCCAGAACATGCTGAAAGGGTGTCATCTTCGTAGCTTGGTGGCTGAGGAAGTTCCAAGTGTATTCTGCCTAGGGAAGGTACTTAGCACATTCTGACAGACGGGTTCCACACAGCAGTCTTAGGGTTTTACCATACCATTGCAACAACAAGCTACACATCTAGGAAAAGTGATCAATGTTGGTGCGTATTATTGTGTCCTTGTGAGTGGGGGAAGATCTGTGATAAAATCCATAACAACCTTGGATGTGAGAGTGTGAGCGGAAGATGGTGAAGGCCAGCATGAGGGTGATTCAAAGCTTTGTTCTCGGGACATTCTGGGCATGCGGCAACAGAGTATCCCATGTTATCTCTCCATCCGGGCCACCGGTATCACCAGGTAAGCAGCCAGGCAGTGGTGCTGATATCTGGGTGACAGGAGCTCTCTGAGGTGTACACCCACTGGAGAGTGGCGTTGCAAAAGGTTGGAGGGATATAGATGTTACCAGCCGGACAATTCAAAGGTGGGGGTTAATGCTGGTGCACTGCTCGTAGAGAATCGTTCAGGTCCCAAGTTAAAGGTCCTACAAAGCATGAGGCAAGGAGAATAGGAACAGGTTTACCAGAAGAGGGTCAGACTGTTGGGAGAGGGCACTGACATTCTTGAAACCTGGAATATAGGACACTTTGAAATTAAATTATGTTCCTCCAGTGCCAGTTTTATGGCAAGCAACTCCCTGTTCCCCACATCGTAATTACACTGGGCTGGGGTGAGTTTCTTTCTTTCTGGAGTAGAAGGCACAGGGATGTAACCTCCCAAACTTCTTCTGACACTGAGACCCACTCCAACCTATAAGGCATCCACTTCTACCACAAAGGGCTTGTCCGGCTGTTGAAGAATGGGAGCAGAGAAGAGATTCTGCAGGCGGCGATATGCTACCACAACTTCTGGATCCCACTGCAATATGGATCACATAGCTTTGAGGGCAGTCAGTGGAGTGGCTACAGAGCTGAATCCCTGAATGAGGTGGCAATAGAAGTTGGCAAAACTAAGATTATCCATCCATCCATCCATCCATCCATCCATTATCTCCCGCTTATTTGCTAAGATTATTTAAGCATCATTTTCCTTTACTGCCTAAGACTTCTACACAGCACTGTACATTTGTGTTCGACTCACAGGAGAAATAACTGTTGGTCTACAGAAGTATAAAACAGTTGCTTTTGTCACTGACATATATTAGGACTGGCTATCGCTGAGCGACTGAAGCCCTTCAAAGTGAAGAAGTTCATTTACACAGATGTTACACCAAGACCGGAATTGGCCAGTCAGATAAACGCGGAGTATGGTGAGCTCATCATTCACATTCATTCATCCATGTCTTATTTTGAGAGTTTCATGCTTGGATGTCATTTTTCACAATGTAAATGCTTCCTCTGATTGCATTTCTTGATTGCAGTATCGCTGGAGCAGCTAGCTAAAGAGTCAGACTTCTTGACAATTTGCTGCGCGCTCACCCCGGAGACACAGGGTATCTGCAACAGGAAGCTGTTTTCTCAGATGAAGAGCAACGCCATCTTCATCAACACCAGCCGGTAATCATGAGCATTAAATTATAAAAATACAGTCACATACAGTATGTTCTTAGATGGAGTGGCATAGACTTGTCTTAAGTGGCTTAAAGGCAAAGGATCATTCATTCCACTGTTTTTCTACAGTAAATAATGACAAGTATCGAGTATGATTTCACAGAGGCTCCACACCAAGGCATCCTTGTCGCCTGTTCTGTTCAAATAAAAGAAAACCTGTCTTGGTTTGTCAAACACCTGTTCCCCTTTACCCCTGTTTCCAGAGGAGGGGTGGTGAATCAGGAGGACTTACTGGAGGCTCTGTCCACCGGACTGATCGCAGCGGCTGGATTGGATGTCACCACACCAGAACCACTGCCCACAGACCACCCCCTCTTCAAGCTGAAAAACTGCGGTTAGAGACGAATCTTTGCCCTCATATTCCTGTGTGTATAGTTTAACGTGTTCTCCGTGTGCTCCTTACACCCCTTACACGCTTGTCTTTAACATGTTCTCCATGTGCTCCTTACACACATGCCTATAACATGGTCTCCGTGTGCTCCTTACACCCCTTACACGCTTGTCTTTAACATGTTCTCCATGTGCTCCTTACACCCCTTACACGCTTGCCTTGCAGTGATCCTTCCCCACATCGCCAGCGCCTCCTACGCCACACGTAACGCCATGTCCGCTCTGGCAGCCAGTAACCTGCTGGCCGGGCTGAGGGGAGAGCCCATGCCGAAGGAACTGAAGATGTAGGGCCTCCGCCGTGAGCCACGGCGCCCCCTGGCGGCCAAACTGGTCATTTGTGTGGCTTTATAATGTCATTTTTTGAGGGAAGAGAAATGCCTTGTGCTGATATACCTGCATGTAGTTTTTATTATGAAGTGTATCATGTGATTTTAATGTGTCTTATCATCAACACATATTTAGTTCACTTGGATTAATAGATAATTGGAACCGTATGAAATGCCCAATGTGACTGTGATTTACCCATCCATCCATTTGCTGCAGGGCTCTGGAGTCTATCCCAGAAGTTATAGGTGCTTTTTATGGTCCTAACACACACATATATATATATACATACATACAGTAAAACCGGTCTAAGTCGACACTCGCGGGACCAGCTTCAAAGTGACGACTTATGCGACTTTTGTCTATCTCGCCGTTTTGTCGACTAGTAAATATAACACCATACCTCTACTCATCAGGGCCTCGGACTAGTAAATATAACACCATACCTCTACTCATCACGGCCTCGGACTAGTAAATATAACACCATACCTCTACTCATCACGGCCTC
>JAUMHC010000054.1:6527098-6537164 GCA_032359785.1 Heteromormyrus szaboi | reverse complement strand
AAAATACTAATACGGGAGGACGGCGGGAAAGAGGGGTAAAATACGGTAGTTTCCCGGCCAAAACGGGAGACTTGACAGCTATGGGTTTCAGTTACAGTATCCGCAGTTGAATGTGATCCGAAATAAAAAATTGTAAAATGCGTCGCAGTGTGTTTTCACTGTTCGTTCATCCTTTTAGGGATACACAAAGCTCGATTTTCATTGCTCTGTCATCACTTAAATTAAGTCAAAAATATTAATAAAAAATTATGTATTAAGTTAATATACATAATTTTTATTAATATTTTTCATAATTTTGCCTCTTCAGAAAAATTGCATAAAACAATTCCTTTTGTTACACTGTGGATTACAGACTTACCAAGAGGAATGTCATCTCCATTGTCTGGGCATGTTTTCTTTTCTGTTCCAGCTTAGAATTTTTGAATCCCCTTGAACCAGGTCTTTTAGCGTGATGAACAGAATTAATGAGCACGACATCCATCTGAGAAGAGGCTTCCGGAAAGAGCCTTAGGGGGGGGATTTGAGGGTCTGTACTGGCAGAACTGATGCCTTCTAGATGATGCCTTGATTTACACTGTAAATGCTTTTCTTTTCTACACCTGAGGAATAATGCTAAATTGATTGGTTGATTGCTGTCAGCTTGGCTACCAAGACTGTCAATAAGCAATTGAGTACTCTTTTTTTACAGTGTATATTGCTCAATTGGCCCTCAAATAAATACTCTGATTGCTTCCAGAATACAAGAAGATGATATATCTGTCCCATAGTTTTCAAACAATGGTCAAATTTTTAGATAGTGGCTGTTTTAGGGAATATATTTTTCATATTGTATTTTACTAATAGTTATATTAGGTTTATTTATATTTATACCATGTCTACGAGACTGTATTTTATACTAATGTGGTACATTAATGTATACCTAATGGTAGCCGTGAGCTACCAAACAAATTGTGTTGTATTTCTGATCCAATGACAGTAAAGTCTCTTATTCTTATTCTCTTATTCTTACCAGTATTGGACCACAGTGAGTCTGTAGCCTACGCCAAGAAGCACAGGACGTGGGGAGAGGGTGGGACGGGACAGACAGGATGCCAGTCCATCGCAAGGCACAAACTCGCACGCTGAAGTCAACGTAGAGGGACCCAAGAGTTCACACACGTATGAATAAAACATGATTTTTAGCTTTTCTTCTTGAAACGAATCACGGGAAGAAGGAACATGGGATGAGGGAGGCCGGGCGGCAGAGATAAACTCACGGCATACTGAGGAGCCCCCAGTGCTCATGGCAGGTGGTTTGAATACAGACAGGAAATCATGGGAATGTCAGGAAGCCAATGAACATTCCGTCTGGCATCACTATGGTGACAGGGAAGAGATTGAATTAACAGTGGCTAGAGAGGTGATTAAATTAGCATTTGGTCTTGTGGGAAGTCTCTGTCCTGTCTGGCCACGTCCCTTATTTAGTATTCGAGCTGCCTTTCATTACCCGGCGTATGTGTGCACCGCACTGCATCATTATTTTGCTGTTTCGTAAACCATCGTTTTACCGAAACAAGACTCTGCCAGTGGATCGCTTGCAGTGAGGGAAGAGAGATGAGTCATTAAATGAAGCGGAGAAGTCAGGATATGGGGGGGGGGGGGGGTTACTGCTTATGAAGAGGATGTTGTAGTTCATAAACAGGGAAGTGATTTTACAGGCTATGAAATGCTTTTTGACTATTATGGTGAAAGATTTTAGGTCCATGACCCTGTAACACTGTGATCCCTAGCAGTGCCACTGGAATAGAAAACCTTGAAAGATCTGTATACCCAACTTCAGTAGGCCACTCGGGAAAAGGTCAATAATAGGAGAAACTAGACCATCGCTGTATTGGGAACCACCTGAGTGTCAAACACAATAATAATCTGCCTTCAGAACGTTTTTGTGTAAGAGAAACTCCTGCCTCACCAGTTCTGTACAATAAAATTTACCAGGAGGAATCCCAGTGCAGCCCTGGTCCAGCAGAGAATCCCAGTGCAGCCCTGGCCCAGCAGAGAATCCCAGTGCAGCCCTGGTCCAGCAGAGAATCCCAGTGCAGCCCTGGTCCAGCAGAGAATCCCAGTGCAGCCCTGGCCCAGCAGAGACATGTGACACTTCACATCACCATCCAAATAAAGAAGCTGTCAGGCGAAGCTGCCGCCAAGTGCTACTGCATTTTGTGAAAATCCATGAAAAACTCCCAGACGACGTCAACAAAACCCGGAAATCCTTATCCAGACCTCAGCTAAAAGGACAACGTCAACAGGCATTGTCTCCAGTTAGAATGAACAGGCTGAAACGCTTAAGGCATTGTTTTACCAGCCCAGAAGCTTTGTAAACACATCCTCTGGATGGTGAAGGTGATCCTGGAAATTCCCAGTAAAAACAATGACATCAGTCGTCTCAGATTTCTCTTTTTACAGGGAACCGTTATGCAAAGATTTTATTCCCTGACACAAAATTAAAAATAATATCGACTTCGGGCAAATCTGTGAAGCATTTTTTAAGTATGTTTACCAGTAAATAATCACAAGATTCAATAAATATCACAAATAATATAGTCTAGTAAACATGCATTCAATCTTATATTAATTTTAGATTCATTCATATTAACTTCATATTAATATTATGGTGTCATTTCTTTTACCAATAAGTTGCCTTATTGATTTAGTGATCAGATATTCTACTCTTCTTCTGTATTGCATCACGGCTCACCAGAGGCCTAACTTCTGTGTTGATGTTAATTAGTTATTAAATAAATTAAAACACTGCATTATAACTAAGTATAATTAATAAATGCAGTAGGCCCAATACCCCTACTATTTAGGTGAATATTCTTGGCAATGACGTTATAATCAATTTTCACTCATCAGTTACAATTACTCAGTAGGAAAATGCTGTTTTGTGAAGTATGTCTTGAGGTAGCATAGAAGTAAACATCTGTGAAACTGGGTCAGTTCTGAAGAAGAGCACAGGACTGCAATCCCCTCCGCATACCTATAGAAACAGGAATTGTTTGTATACCGACAGAGCAGCCGAGGTGAAAATCACTGATGGATTCTCACTTTCAAAATCCTTCCCACTCTTTAAGTAGCTCTGACTCACAATTACAGCCTGCTGTACGCCCCTTAACTTAAACGACCCTGAAGTGTAGTATTACATGAGCAGAGGGCAAACTCTCTAGCCCTTGGGACCGTTCGGGAAATAAGAGTCATATTATTGTACTTGGCAACAGGTTTTACGCGAGTCTGGGGATTTTTCAAGTCTTGCAGGTACTTGTCGAGATCTCCACCGCCCGACACGATGTGGTAATAAGGTTCTCGCACACCCGTATGCAATAACACCCCCCGCTGCCTTCTCTCCAAAAGACTCTGCCGGAAAGGATTGCAGGAAGTTTCTGCCGAGAAGCGGCGCAGGCTTGGAGAGTTCGTTGCAGCTTCGGGCGAGCGGTCTGCGTGAGCGCAGGCTGAGCTCCGGCCGCCGAAACGCGTCCGAACGGGACGCGCCTACAGAATGATTCGCTATAGACACTGGCATTATACAACCAAGAAATGAAGCCTACGATCAGGGGGTGTCCTGTGTAGATCCTGGAAAGTCATCTGATTTTGGAGCTGGTCTTCTTGAGAGGTAAACGCGATGTGAATTAAATGGTTCCAAAGGCGTGTCAGTAAGCTTTGCATTTAGATGTAACATTTAGAAGTAGCAGGCTTTTAACCAGTTTCAGAATATTACAGTATGCCGGCTAGTTAAACGTGATTTTGTAGAACAGAAGCGAAAAGGGCAGCATTTAGCAGATACTAAAAATAGCCTACAGCTTCAAACAGTATTATTAACTGAACTCGAATAGCCTATATTAAGTCTATGTATTATAGAGCTCTGGTCAGCATTTTGATGACTCAAGTTAATCTTATTTAGTTCCTAGACACAGAAGATTTGTCAGTCCAATGGTGATGGATTGTGAAGTTAAACGTGAGATCGGACTCTTGGCAGGCTGTAAGATCAGTGTTTCAGAAGTATTGGGGGTGTTGCTGACAACCAAATTTTACCCGAAAGGGAAAAGCTTAATGCTAGTTTAAGTTGACATTTCGTAGAAGTATTCGTTTAGATTTAAGTTTTGGACGTGGGTAAATAGCTGCATTATGCCTCATTAAATTCGGGTTCGAGCTGCGTAACTCTGAGTTTGCCTGATTCTTCGTTCAGTGTGATGGAGAGCGACGGTCCCGGTCCAGCAGATCCGAGCTCACTGCCTCTTCTGCCTGACCTCCCCGCACTGAAGCCTTGCACTGCAACAGAGAGCCCGACCAGGGTGGCTGTGAACGGCTGTAATCCGGCCCGCCAATGTCAGCCGACAGGGGGGCATTCCCCCATGTGTGGCCCCCGAAAGGCCCTGGAAGTGTCTACCACCAAACTGTGCGGGTACCTGGACAAGCAAGGCGGGCCCCTGAAGAACTGGAAGAGCCGCTGGTTCTCTTACGACGAGAAGCAGTGCCAGCTGCTGTACTACACGACCGCACTGGATGTCACCCCACTGGGCAAGATTGAGCTGGCTAACGCAGTGTTTGGATACCCCGCCCAAGCTGAGGAGGCTGCTTTCCACATCCAGACTCCGGAACGCACCGTTGTCCTCAAGGTACAAGCTATAGTTCCTGCTCTACCACTAGGAAGGGGTACAAGCATTTGTCTGAATGTATTTTGCTTGCGACATGTAAACATGACATGAGGAAAGGGCTGTTTGTAAGCAAAGTGTTGCACTTTTACATTTTATTAAGATAAGTATGTTTATGAGCGACAAGGTTCTCAATAAGTATTGTATATACCGGCGAGGTGGACAGCAGTGTTGTCATTTGAAGAAGCTTCCTGCGGGTAATCAGGCTTCCTCTCGCGTACTTTAAGGTTAATTGGTGTCTCTAAATTGCCGGCAGTGTGTCAGCCCTAAATAAACTGGCACCCTACCCCGTGCCCCTAAATAAACTGGCACCCCCCGCTTTGTGCCCCATTCTTACTGGGATAGGCTGCAGGCCCCCAGTGACTCTATGATGGACTGAGCGATTAGGAAATCATGGAAAATGAAGCACCGATCTTAGAATTATGGGAAGGTTTCTGGTTATCTGAGTGGAGTGATGTGTAGTGATGTGTGACAGATGTGGAGTAAGACATCCATGTAGAGAAGTCTGGTTTTTGTAGAATCTTGAGATTTTTGTTCTTGGGTGTGAGGGAACCCAGGAAATGCTCATTAAATAATAATATGCACCGTTGCATAAATCTGTGCTTACAAAAATATATATATATATATATATAGACACACAGACATACAGACCAGTTGCATGAGTCTTTCGGTCCACCTGCGACCTTATGGTGTTTCTCCTGTAGGCCTTCAACAGGGACGCCATGATTTACTGGCTGCAGCAGCTGCAGCTGAGGCGATGGCATCACGGGCATGCGGCAGCGTCTGCGCAGGCTGGCGGGGATGCCAGCATGGGAAGCGGGCAGGAGTACTGGCACGGCGACGGTAAGACACGCCAAGCAGCCCCGTCATGCTGTAACCAGAGGATGCTGTGCTCGAGGTGACGAGTGACTGGTTTGCAACTGGAATCTGACTGGAATTTGACTTTGCTGAAGCTGTGGTATGTTGTGTACCTATGGGTAGAAACTTCTGGAAGATCTCCCAAAAATACACAAAAATCACCGGGGTGCCATAAAGAGGAGTTGGGGGGGTTTAGGATGATTCGAGGGGCCCAAAAAAATTAGGACCATGACTGGATTAGTCTGGACTGGGGGCATGACAGCCTGGGGGCGCAGTGGTTAACACTGTTGCCTCACACCTCTGGGACTGGGGTTCGAGTGCCATGTTTGTGGGTTCCATGTGTGTGGAGTTTGCCTGTTCTCCCCGTGTTGTTGTGGGTCTTCCTAGGGGTGCTCTGGTTTTCCACCCCCCCCCCCCCCAGCCCAAAAGCATGGAAGGGAGTTACCAAATTGCCCACAGATACACTATGGGTTGGCACCCTGTCCAGAATTGTTCTCTGCCTTGTGCCCGTAGCTTCTGGGATAGACTCCAGACCCCAGACAGCCCAGAATAGGACAAGCGGGTACAGAAATTGGATGGATGGGTCGGAGGCCCAATGCTGTTTCATGGGGCCCAAAATCTCTAGCTGCACTGCTGGTTGTCACTGCGTGCTGGAACCGTTATGCCCGTTCGGGCATATAGCACCTCGTCGTGCAGGTCCGGGTCAGTCACATGACCATAACCTGTGCTCAGTCCTGGGGAGTCCTTCTCGCTCCTGGTGGGAAACTCCACTGGGTCTGCAGTAAAGCAGAGAGATTCCAAAGCAGACTGGTCTCCCACATGGCTGCTCTTCTGTCAGCATTCCTGCTGTATTTCAGTTTATTATCTTTACCTTTCTATTCCAGTGGGGGCTGCAGGCCTGATATATCTGTGCTTGATAAGGGGGGAGATCTGCTCATTTTAACCCTCACTAACCCTGTACAGGGTAATAAGCGTATTTCAAATGTCACACTAATGTTTAGCAATTATATTCTGTTAGATTTTTTCCACAGGGGTGGTATGTTGGTGCTGTGATTTTAGCATAGTTGCCTGAATTGCCTCATCCTGTCTTATAGATTCCAGGATAGATTCCATGACCCCACATAATTTGGATGAAAATATATTGAGATGATTAATACTGAAGGATTGGTCAGTGGGGGGCACTGCAGTCTCGCACCTTGGGTGTTCAGGGTGTTTGGAATTTTCAATCTCATAGCCTTTTCTGGGGTGAGACTTGGATTGGTGGTTGTAGAGCATAAATGATGGGCCCGTGTACCATCAGGCAGCAGTGTGCATTGAAGCATCTCTTGTGAGCGGCTCTTGTGAGCGGCTCTTGTGAGCTACCGCGTATGTTTATCACAGCCTGGATCTCTGTTTGATGATCCTTGTGACTCAGACTTTCTTAAAATTCAACAACTGGGGCATTTCACGTAAAGTTCCTGCAATGGTTTCAGGAAGTGATGTTGTGCATCTTCAATCAAACGGGAAATAGCTGAGTAAACACGCAGAAAGTAATGTCTGAGGCAGAGCCAAGGTAAAATGTGCAGTAAAATCAGCGGAGTAAAATCAGCGGAGTATCCACCTGTTTAAGTGTAGGAAACAGGAATTTGCTTTGGGTAAAATGCTAACTAGATGTACTAAGTATATATCGAAAAATTCAGTGCTAGGAAAACCAAACCATCCATTTATTAAGATTGATATAAGAATTGGTGTAAAATATCTGGTAAATATACTTAAGAAGGCATGAAGTACAGTGTAGAATAACCTACACTGCAGGCTTTTAAAGTATGATTTCTCTCCTGAGCAGAGTTAAAGGCATATGTCCTTGCTGTCTTTCTCCTGCCTGGCGGGAATGACTCATTTGTGAAGTATTTCTTGATTGCGTCAACATAGCCAAGCCCTACGGAGGAGGGGGGGGGAGGGGAAGTCACGTGATGGTAAATGTTTCTTGGGGGTAGACGCGATTAAACCAATTTGTAAACAATTAACCATTTAATAAGCTGTGATAATATGACTCTGATATTGAAGTGGATGTCAACCTCGGGTCTTCAATTCAAAGAGAATCCAAGTACTAAATATCGCTAAAGACAAGGTAAGACATCAGCTTCTGAGAATATAATGAGTGCTGTTCTGCTTTGATTCGTCACACCCTTTTAGCTGAATAACACGCTGAATGTTATTGAAGATCTCAGAGCAGAAATAGGGTTCAGACTATGCAAGTTGTGGTGTGAGATAAATGGCTTAATTTTTAGGTGTGTGAACTGTTACTTCACATCGCAGCAACCCTACAGAAGTTATCACCGGTTATCGTATGATAATAATCCTGCTACTTCATAATTCAGGATTTCTCCATATTTTGCTGTTTATGAGGATGTATTGCTAGAACAAACTTTCACTAAAAGGTTATTAAAGACTACCAAACTCAGACAATGATGAAAATGTTGAAGATTTTATAGGGCAAAGTACATAAACAGATAGACGGTGCTATCCATGAAGCGATCGTGCCACCCTCATATATTTTTATCATTTAATAAAATGATAGCTAAGTGGTGAAGTTAGGCTGCGTTATAGGTGAGGAAGGCGCACGGCTGAATGCCTGGGCTTTACGACTTGACTTCAGCCTTGTGCTTGACCGTTTCACATCCCACAGGCGTTGGGTAGCGCTATGGGTTACGACATGTCTATAATCGGAATGTTGCCGGTTCCAGTTCTGTGGTCAGCATAGTGAGTTCACAGCTGGGCCTTTAAGCAAGGCCCTTAACCACAATTGCTACCTGAACTTTCTTTGTCAATTGTGCGTCACTTTGGATGAAAGCATCTGCTAGCTCAGGGGTGGGGAACCTGTTCCATGGAGAGCCAGTGCGGGTTTTTGGGGTGGCCTTTCAATCAACCAATAATAAAGCAGTAGTTCTCAACTCCAGTCCTGGGGACCTACTGTTATTGGCTGATTGAGAGGTCATCCCAAAAACCCGCACCCGTACCGGCCCTCCATGGAACAGGTTCCCCACCCCTAAGCTAGATGGTATGAACATGGTAAGGTCATGTATGAACCATTCATTGCCTTCGATTGTTCTGCTTGACTTCCACTTTCTCCTGTTCACCTTCTCCCTGACATCTTAAGTGTCTTCTGCCCTGCTCACACAGATGACTTCTTGCCCATCGTGAAGACCCCTCCAGGATTGGTGGGACAGGAGGCCGCCTGTTTTCCGGCACCACGGCAACAGTCGAACTTGAGCGTCATTTCCTTCAAGCACCCGCTGACCCAGATTCAGTGAGTCAGATTCATGTGTGACCCAACAGTCCTTAATCAGCACCATGCTCTATCCCTCCATGCTAGCAAACAAAATCTACATGCATCACATGAAAATAGTACTGAGTTAGGTTTATGGTGCTTTTCCACTGCCACCAGGAACTGAGCCATACCGAACCCGTACCGAGAAATGGCGCTTTTTCATTGCAAAGTATGCGAACTGTAACTGACCCCTACCTGTGCTGACACAGCCCTGCTTATTAACAGGGCCGAAAGCGTGACCCAACCAAGCCGGTTGCATCAGCACCTCCTGATTGGTTGAAATGCACGGAGGTACTGCTGTTCTTCACATGGATTATCTGAAGGAAGAAGCATTCTGTACATGGTTGCCAACTGTCACGCTTCTAGCGTGATACTCGTGCTTTCTGACTCTCACGCTCACACAAGAAATCTTACGCCAAATCTATATTATTTCATTGTAAACCTAAAATTAGTTACATCAAAAGCATTGGGGTAGTTTGCGAACCGTACAGACTTTACAATTAATAAAACTGTTACGTACATGTCTCGGATTGAAAATCTCACGTCAGCTAACTGGCCAAAGTTTGCAACACTGTCTATATATTGTTCATTATTAGTATTGCACATTCCGATCCATTCCCGAAACTTGGAACTTGCACATTTCCAATCACTAGTACTATACACCAGCTGAATGGAATGGATTCATAACACAAATTTACACAAGCGAATGCTAATTCCACTAGCTTTTGATAGTAACATATCATGGCGATTCTCACAGACATGCTAACAGAACTTAGCCCATGGTAAATCCTGACATAAACTGTGTGAACAGTAAATAAGTGTCTCTTTAGTTTTACGTCACTGTTGCTCAAACTCAGCATTGCCTTTACTGAGCTGACCCTTATGCAGTGGAAAGCCGATGTGAACTGGAATCATGCTGTAACTGAGCTGGAACTAGTCTTAGTTTGTGGTACAGGTCGGGTATGACTTGGTTCCTGGATGCCAGTGGAAAAACACGATAAGATTTAATGATTGTTTGAAACAGATAATAATAATAATATAATTATTATCGTTTTATTTATTTATTTTTTTATTAATCCCCAGAGAGAAATTAAATTACTGGCTTCTAATTAATACCAGTAAATATAAAGTTAATTAATATGTACAGTGGGGCAAAAAAGTATTTAGTCAGCCACCGATTGTGCAAGTTCTCCCACTTAAAATGATGACAGAG
>JAUMHC010000054.1:6497639-6524434 GCA_032359785.1 Heteromormyrus szaboi | reverse complement strand
CAAATGTAACACTTTGGGATAAATGTTTTTAAGATAGGTGAAATATTTTAAAATGTCAAGGCATGTCAGACTACCCCGAAAGTGGAAAAGAGGCCTTAGGCTCATAAGGGTTAAGCAGTTTATTAAGACAGAATGAAGATGTTACAGAAAGATGTTTCACACGGCCGGTTCAGTGTCTGTCTGTATCTGTCTCTGCCCCCACTGAGGGAAGCAGGCCCTTTATCTATGGTCTTCAAACAGACTCTTGGAGCCGGGGGTCAGACGGCCTTGGTGAGAGTGAGTTGTATCAGAGAACAGGATGAGCAAGTAGCAAGGATACAAAGAAATATAAAATTAAGAAAAACAACTAAATGGAAATAATTAAATAACTACAAATTAAGTAGGGAAATCCCTCAAAACATATCCGCTGTCAAGGAGTCAATGAGGCTAGACTGAGCTTCCAGTGAATGTCCAGGTACAAGTGTAAGCAACATTGGAGCTGGAGCTGCACCACAACTTCTAACAAAGCAAGAACCTAATGAGACTATTCAAGGACCAGAAGTGCAACCATAAGAGCATTCTGGGAATGTAGAGGCGTCAGGCTGGTGGAGGAGTTCCTGGAACAGGTGGGGCGTGACTTGAAGGTGGAGAGGGAATCTGATGACTAGATGTGGTTCAGCAGCTCATTCCACCATCGGGGAGTGACACTTCTCTTGTGGTGGAATCTCCAAGTGACATTAGCTTTCCTTGTTGATTCGGACGAGACTTTTATTTTACGTTATAATAAGCTTTGTTAAAATGCAAAGTCCACATCATGGTACTAAATGTTGAGATTATGGGAGGTCAGACAGTGTCCTCAGCAGCATCAGGTCCAAAATACAGAGAAGACTCACTCTCACCTCTAGTACGTGATGTTGTACTGTACCCAACTGCTTGAGGGGAAGCGTAGTCTGCAGGTCACACATGGCAATAGATTTGAAGTCTCACTTGTATCTCCTGCCAGGATGATATAGAGGCTTATAAAATGCAGAACAAGTTCCTGAACTCTGAGATTCACCAGCTGACCAAATTGTGGCGGAACAGCTCGGAGCAACAGAAGATCCTGATGAAGAGGGTGAGTCAACTTGTGCTGTGGGCTGACGCTGTAGGATGAGTATGAAAGCCTCCGTAGGTCTTGGCAGGGGGAAGCAGTGACTAGTGGGTCTAAACTTTCTACAACCAAGGAGAACCTCAGCATAGTTACTGCTGTAAATAAAAATGCACTGTAATCCAATGCAGCCATGCTTCTACAGTCACAAATAGTCATGGATGCATGTGGGCAGCAATGCAGTCTTTGGGTTTTGGTGTCCCCTGCCCTGCACTCTGTGTTGGGGTTTGCACATTCTCTTCAGGTTTGCATGGATTTACGCATGTAGTCCAGAGACATGCAGTCAGCCATATTGGTGTATCTCAGTTGTCCATAGGGCATGTTTATGTGTGCAATTGTGTGCCCTGCGATGTACTGGCATCCCACTTGTGGTGTCCCCTACTTTGTGCCCTATGTTGCCTGTACAGGAGTACGTTGTTATGAAGATGGGTGGGTGGATGGATGGATGGATGAATGTACTTCAGATAGAATGGCAGCACCAACATTTCTTGAGGACCCATTGGTGAGACTCACGCCATCCTTGTACGATAGTGTGCCTATCTGGAGGGAAAGAGCTGTCAGATGGAGAGCCGCTACCTGAGTTTGCTACACAAGCTACAGGAGAACAAGGGATTTGGTGACACGGAGACGGAAGTGGTGAACCGGCTGATCAAGGAGGCAGTGAGGGACATGAAGGACTCCCCCAAATTAACCCCTGTCCGGTGAGGTCACGTTCCTGCAGCAGCTACTCAAATCCTGCTTCCTCAGTTGCTAGATCGGTTTTTAAGAAGAAAACCAGAAATAAAAAGAGAGCTTCTGAATTGTAGCCAAATGGGTTGTACCAGAAAGGTCAATCACCCAACACGTGATTTGAAGTCTGTTTCAACTGAGTTTTGTGCAGTTTTAACAGGGAGCAACAACACGTTATGTCGTGCAATAAGATACTGGCCAGCCAATGTGCTTTTTCTGCTTTTATTGCATAATGAGAAGTTAACATAACCTGTGCTTATGGTTTACTCAGCAAGTATGATGAATACGGCTTCAAGCTCACCCCAGATCTTGGCACTGAAGACGTGAATCTCATGATCAAGATCCATTCCCCGGTCATTCGCTCGCTCAACCCTCTTCACCAGGAGGCCATGGATAAACACCGGCTGAGCCGATGGGCCCAGTTCCTGGGTGGACGTCCTGCTGGAGAACTTGTGGCCTCCTTGGAACTCAAGACCCTTCTGAGAGGAGGCGTTCCTAGCAAGTACCGGGCCAGGGTGTGGGGCTGGATAGTGTGGACCCTCACGTGCCAGATCCGGGAACGGCACCCCCAGAGGTACAAGGAGCTGTGTAGGAAGAGCCAGACGTTGCAGCATCCAGCTTCCAGGCAGATCCAGCTGGACCTGGCCCGCACGCTCACCAGCAACCAGCACTTCTCCTCGGCCTCCAAGTCCTGCGTGCTGCAGCTTCACCACATTCTGCTCGCTTTCTCCTGGTATAACCCCAGCATTGGCTACTGCCAGGGACTCAACAGGTAAAGTGTTAGGGGGGGCACCCTGGGTGCCAGCGGGCGCTACAAAAAGAGTTTTTAAGTTGGATGTAAAAATTAATGGGACTTGACAGACTGTTTTGAACTGTTTTACGGAGTTCAGAGAAATGAACAGCGACAGAACAGCAGAAGAGGAAGCAAAGTCTGTCTTGTAATAGTCTGTTATATAACAATGAAATATTGTTTGTAGAAAATGGATGGAGAGTAAGATAAGATAAGAGTACAGAACACTTTTAGTGTCATTGCTTTAAACCAGTGTTTCTCGACCTGCTCCTCAGGGACCCCCAGATGGTCCGTGGTTTTGCTCGTTTCCAGCTCCTTTCTGGGGGTCCCCGAAATCCTGCCTTAAGGCTTAAATTAAGAAGCTTCTAGCGAGAGGAGACTCTGCCTGATTCTCAGTTCAGTATGTATCTAGGTGCTGAGTTCAGTATGAATCTCAGAATTATATAATGCTGTAATTTGGCTAGATGAGGTTTCATAATATTTTAATATAAATGTCATATCCCATTATGTCTTAAGAATCGTTTTCCAGCAATAATGCAACTATGATGTATATGAAGTGACATACTGTAAGGGTGCCACTGGCGTCTTTCAGAACAGTTATATAAAAGTCTGTGGCAGATTTCAGGGAATAAGCTCAGCATCAGTCATAAATTAAATGTGAATTTAAGATCTAATCTCCATCGTCCAGGACTTACTCCAAGCCAAAACGCAGCAGCTGCTTATCCACATAAAAAGCCTTTAGTGGGTTTTTTTTTTTTAGTAAATAAAAGCTTACATTTTAGTGCACTTTTTAACTTAAACATGGCTTCTCTGCCACTCTACCTGATGATCGGGAAAAGGCTGGCAGGGGGAAGTCGAATCTGATAAGGTTTGTTTTACCTCCGGAGCTCTGCGATGCTCGGGTCTGGCGTGCAGCGGGTCGCCTGTCATGGTCCGATTCATTCCAGCAATTTAATCTCTTACTTTGCTGTCCTTTATTTATTTTTTTGATGGTGTTTTCCTACCCCGAGGCCACCAGGGACCTTTGTGCTGCTTTGTAACTAGACACTTGTCAACATCCAGCCGATTCATTAAATCCAAACCAGGCAGACCTGTAGGATCACGGTCCTGCCATGTTTGGCTCAGTTATTTAACCTGTCAGTATAGTCATTGACATGTGTGATGATTTTGCATTTTGATTTGCATGATAAGATGTCTTTCATCTGCCAAGCCTTGTATGTAATAAACCTGGTTCCCCCTCCACCTAGACTTGCAGCCATCGCTCTTCTGGTGCTAAAGGATGAGGAGAACGCCTTCTGGTGCCTGGTGGCCATGGTGGAGAACATCATGCCACAGGATTACTACAGTAAAACCCTCATTGCCTCTCAGGTATGTGAGACAGATGCATAAATGTATAGGTCTATAAGTCAAAGCTTGTGATTACAAGCAAAGGTGCCACAATTCACAGGACGTGATTAACCCGTTACTTCTGTTGATGGTATGCTTACTGGTTCTTCTCTTGAAGGCAGACCAGCGGGTTCTGAAGGATATCATGATGGAGAAATTGCCCCGGCTTATGGCCCACCTGGAAGAGCACAGTGTGGACTTGACATTTATCACCTTTAACTGGTTCCTGGTGGTGTTCGTGGAGAGCTTAACCAGCAAGATCTTGTTGCGCATCTGGGATGCCTTCCTGTATGAGGGCACCAAGGTGGGGTGAGATAAAACTCTTCCCTCAGGAAAAAACATTAGTGACGGCCATGAAGCTTCATGAACCATCTGCTGTATTATTTGACACCACTAGATGGTGCTCTCGGTTCACTTAGGGGCATGTTCCAACAGAGAGCACCATCTAGTGGGGTCAGAAAATACAGCAAATAGTTCAGGAAGCTTCGTTGGGCCATCACTATAAAACATTGCATTACTGAGTGCTGAGCATGTTGTGTCTCGCTACATTCTCACCTGTGAGAACAACACAGTACGCTCAATCCCATCTTTCAAGCCAACCAATTTCCCAAAAGCTTCTGTTAGCAACTTAATACAGTACCAGTCAAAAGTTTGGACATGCCTAGCCGCTTACAAAGGAGAGTGATAGTGTCGCATAACAGGATCTGATCACCTGATCTAAACACAAATGATTTGGAGGAATTTGACCAGAAAATGGCCAATGAGAGCTCAGCATATGTGGGACCTCCTTCAGGAGCTGTAAAATCATCCCAGGAGACCACCTCATGGAAGGAGGAGACAGTAGGGTCAGCCAGTCCCTGGGGCCATTGGTGTTAAGGGCCTTGCTCAAGCGCCCAATGGTGGGATCACTCTGCCGAACCAGGGATATGAACCAACAACCTTCTGAGTCCCAACCCACAGAGCTGCCCCCCCAAGAAATTATTTTTTTGTTTAATATGGTTTTGGTCAGTACATTATTCTATTTATATTTAATAGTTATGGTGAATTATAATTATTCTAAAAAGTAGAGAATAATATGAATAAACCTTTCTATGCGTAGGTGTGTCCAAACTTTTGACAGGTATTCCAGTTGGACGGTTCCAGCCGAGTCGCTAACGTAGTTTTGCTAAATGCACCCCCGCTGATTAGCTGGACTGAAACTGATCTTTCTGCGTTTGTTTCGAGGGCAACATGTAATACTGCCCAACATTTTTGGTTAATTATAAAATGTCACAGTCAACTCCTGGTTTAATAGCGGAGTGACGTTCTCCTTCTCCTGCCTCATGCTTTTCTCTAGGTGATATTTCGCTACGCCCTGGCCATCTTCAGGTACAAAGAGGAGGAGATCCTAAGGATCCGTAACTCTGCAGAAATCTATCAGTATCTCCAGTTCTTCACCAAAACCATCTCCGATGGCAGGTAAGCCAGGTGAAGGACTTGGATCACTTCACCTGATAGACCCCTTCGAGCCACAGCGATTCATTCTCCTTTCTGTGGGGCGGTGTGCAGCTCAGCGGATTTGGACCCTGTGCCTTTGTCTGGAAGGTCATGTGTTCAAATCCCATGGCTGGTAATCATATTACACTCGGACCCTTGGGCATGGCCTCACCCCAGATTTCTCTAGGGTCGTGCTAAATACCGCCACCAGGCCTTCCTCACTTTGGATAAATGTTTTAACTAGTCATTTTGCACCGTTTGAACACGGATACACCTGACTTTACCACTGTGGGATGCCCTATTTGAAGCAAGTTTCTAGGGTGAAAAAGCGATTTGACACAGATTAATAATTCACAGCAGGTGGTGGAGGAGTATCCTTTAAACACGGATGGATGTAGCTCTAGTGACAAATGTACTCAGGTTGTACATTTTAAGCCCCAGGGATCTTTTGTGTACCTGCACTTGTTTTTTCACACCAAGACTGGGATTTGTACAAAATAAACGGCTGAGTCTGAAATAAGGCAGTTCTGCTAGATAATGCAGAATTTGAAATGTAGATTGAACAAACCCCAAGTATCAGACTTGTGAGCATCGATGTGAGTTTCGCCCCCCAGGCTCTCAGTACCTTCTCACTCCCACAGGAAGCTGAACAACATCGCGTTCGTGGAAATGAACCCGTTTCCCATGAAGCTGCTCCGCAATCGGCGCGCCCATCATCTGGAGCGGCTGAAGGCCGAGCTCAGGGAGCTGGAGAGCATTCAGAAAGAGTTCCTCACCGAGAGCGCGGAGCACAAGGACAGGGACCTGGACCCCGCTGTCGGCGAGGATGAGGAGGACCTGTAGGGCTATGGGACCCAGCCTGGGAAGGACAGAGGACCTGGACCCTGCTGTCGGCGAGGAGGACCTGTAGGGGTATGGGACCCAGCCTGGGAAGGACAAAGGACCCAGATCTCAGGGATGACAACCAAGAGGGCATCAGTCCCACATGTCTGTCTGAGTGGGCCGACTGTGCCCTCCCCATGCACTGACCCCAGTGAGACTGGCTGCCTTCTGGTGTTAATCCCCCAACTGGGGGCGGATTTAGAGACACTATTCAGATAAACACTACTACAGACTCTTCTAAACATGGGAGGAGGATGGAAATACTGAAACATGCCTTATTGTTTTGGGGTTATTTTATACTGCATCTCATATTACTCTATTGCACACTTTGTATTGGTCAAACTACAAGCTGTTTACAAAAAAATGTTTTGAAAGTTAATGCGTCTGGGTATGTTTGTAAATACGGGCACACGCAAGTAGGGCACCTCTATAGTACTGGAAAGCATTTTTGTTGATTTTTCAAAAGATTGTGAATATTCAGCCATTTTAGGACATTAGGAGTTGCCAGATTGTCGCCAGTTTGAGAGTTCGGGGTGGATCAGGAAGGGACGATGACAGCATAGTATTAAATGCAGAGGAAACAGGGATCTTATCGCCTCAGAATGACATGATCACTGGTTGTCATGGTGACACAGGAAAGCCCCTCCCTCCCATTAAAAAAACATTTGGTACACAGAATTTAGAAAGCAATACAAACAGTTCTTTTCTGGTATTTTATTAAAAATATGTACATAAGGAATCAAAAGGGAAGCAAGTTTACAAACTTATTGCCATTAAGACGTGCAATTGTTAAAGCGTATAATAAACCCCTCAGTGACCTAAATAAAGGTATATGACAAGATAAAGCAAGAACAAGGAAACATCCTGGCTTATGGCATCAATGTCTCCCCCCAATTTCCATTCCAGAATCCCCACAAATTAAATCGGTAAAATAATGCATAGGAGTAAAAGGGCAGGTATAGATACACCCAGTTCTTGCAGTGAAAGCAAACTCTAAACATCAAGCCAAAATAGTAACATATACAAGCAAAACAAGAAAAAGAATGCAATTAGTTTAAAAAGTAGTATATTTAAAAACCATAGTGTCAAATAGGAATTCTGTGTCAGTGCTCAAATGAACTAAAGATTTATTTTTGTTGGTGCACAAACAGGGTCAAGACATTAAGCACAATGATTTATAACCGACTACCTGTCAGTAGTGCTGCAGCTTTAAGGCCAACAATGAAGTTCTCACCCAGTTCACGATTCTGCAATTATCCGCTGTCCACAAATATCCTGAGAAAATTCGGCCACTCTGAAACTTAATGACCAAAATAGTTGTGCTCCACATGTTTACTGATTTAGGAATAAAGTTATCATAAATAGCTTAAAAAATATGTTTAAAATAAGTCTAAACTCCGATGATTATCTCAGCATTTGTCTAAATTAGTCTGTGCCTTTTATCAGCAAATGATTCAGAGGAAATGGAGCAATTTAACCTTAAATATAAATCAGTTAGCAAGAGAGATTTTAATTCATGGTCAACTTCATACAATTCCATATGGTCATATAACAGAATTTCTTAAGCTAGATTGTCTCTAAAGAGTGTCACTCCACAAAAACACTCTCTTTGGTCACATAAAAAGAATTCCTATCGTAAGAACAGACCACCCAGTGCAATTGAAAGAATAACAGAAACATACATTTCAGGACCTTAAAACCCCACTGTTTGATGTTGGAACTACATCGTATCACATTATGGCATAAGAGGTGTTTATTTGGACCGATAAGGGAACATTCTAAATGATCCTGGAACTGAAACACAGTATGTAAACGTGATTTTTGGCTCAGGCCACTGCAAGTGACTTCAGGTGTTTCAGTACCGATTGACAAGCACTGATCCAAAATCTGGACCTGAACTCCAGAAATATGAACTCCAGAAATAAGATTTACCCTTTAAATCAATAGTGTTTGGCTAACCTACTTCTTAAAAAAAAAAAAAAAAAAAAAATGCATGCAAATTACATCACTTATTACAAGTCCTCCACATTCCCACCCGTTTAAAAAAAATTGAAATTTGTAAGGCAAACTCAGTTCCCCTGGTGGCGTTTGTCATGCAGGGACCCCACGGACACGGTTGCTATGGGAACCAACAGGGCACACAGCCTAATGAACCGCTTAAGGCAATTCGCAAGAAGTCACATTACGGTAAGGTGGAGTCGCGGTGCGAGCCGGACAAAAACCCAGGGCGAGAAGGAAGACCACTGCGGCCACTTATTGCTTAGTCTCCTTTACAGAATGTTCTGGGGTGTTGGTCGAATACCACAATGTGAAATACCACATTGAGCATGTGCAGACCCAGACATTTACTGAACTCCCCAGATGAATTGGCTGCCCCCCCCCCCCTAAAAGATATTAAACAAAAATTGTAGGGGGGGGGGTGATATTAAAATCTAAAAAAACTAAAACTGGCAATGGAACTTATTGAAAGACTGATCCAAAAGTGATTCTGTATGTTTGACAATTGTGCTACTGTGGATCACAGTTGTCACACTTGGAAACTGCACCAGGTGTTAAATGTACATCTTAAGATCTTCTGTTCCCTGGAGTGAATGCATAGTAAACATATTACACATTGTTAAAAAAAAAAAACATTCCAGATGCTTACTGTATTTAACTTAAAGTAAATTTGAAAACAACAAAAAACTTGGTGGATGATTTTGGTCAAGCTGAGCTTTGTCCACCAGCCTGGAAGAGGGAAGAGGAGGCCAAGTATTATTTTTATGTCAAATTTCTACAAATTATCACAAAAAACAGTGCAATCTAGATCACAGCTCCTTCTGTTCAAAGTAAACGCATAAAATCTTCCCACACACTTCAGCCTGTGTAATAAACAAGTAGATATTCTCTGCAACCATCTATCACAGTAGAAATCTAATGCGTCACTTTTCCCCCCCCCAGCTGAAACTAGGCTTCGCCTCCCTGGGGAGCTGCTTCAGGTATGTACTACTGGGAGGGGACCCTGGGGCTGACCAAGGACACGCTGGAGAGATTCTGGGAGCACAGTGGTATCGCTCTGGAGGAGCTGCCTGGTGAGAGGGAGATCTGGGCATCTCTGCTCAGACTACTGCCCCCACAACCTGGACTGGATGAGCAGTACAGAATGGATGGATGGAAACGAGGCCTGCATGATGCGCTTTGTTAATATCAACATCGCATGTTATGCACATCCGACTGTCACATCGCCAAAGACAGCGATAGTCTGGGTTGACCATCTGTAAGTTAAGTTACATTTTACTCTGTCATAGGAATCAAAACTTAGCAAGCTTCGCAATTTCAATGAGCGTTCGTTTGAGATTATCTATACACACACATAAGAAAATAAATCAAATAAATGCACTCTTTGAACCAACCACGATCATTTCCATGCTGTAGGACTCACTCATCGTCAGTGTCGCACACTGATGAGAAATTTAAATTAGTGAGGTAGAAAAAAACGAATAAGAACTGGTCACCACTGCATGGAAAGATTTTGGATTCCAGAGAGACAATACTAAGGAAAAGCTAGTGATTTGACCATTTATTTTGGATGAATTTTCCAACTCCTTTTCTGTCATAAACATTGCAATAATTATCGCAAAAATAATCAAACCAAATACTGATATAAAATGCGAGCTGGTTTATTCTTAAAGTATTAAAACTGAGGATGACAGGCATTTACAGAGAGCCCTTGGCAACATTAACACCATTAATGGAGATTATATATATATATATATATATATATATATATATATATAAAAAAATATCCCAGCTGTACGGTCACGCCTTCATCGCACCACACCTTAGGATGCACCAGTACTTGCGTTTTAGATTTACTTGGGCAGTAAAAGTCGTGCTCTAAAAATAAGATAAACCAAAGCCGCTTAAAAAATTAATAATTAAGGGAAATAAGATGCTGCAGGTGATAGGGAGAGCATCCTTTTCTGGAAGCATGATACGAAGGGCAGAATCTGGATTTGTTAGAAACGACGGCCCTTTAGTGGCGATGGACGCGTGCTGCTCGACCCAGTGCTCTCCCAGACGGCCCGATTTACAGACCCGTGGGCCAAAAACCTGCTGCAGGGGGCCCGGTGGTCTCCTCACTCACCATGGGCCTCATCTCCTTGCTGTTGGTGGCGTCGGACTGGCTGGGGCCAGCCTTCCGGCTGCTTTCCACAAACTCCTGCCAGAGTGGAAGCAGGAGAGAGTCAGGTCCACCTCAACGTCCGATGGCCTTATGGTGCACCTGGGTGCTGCTGCTTGCTTAGACCTTGTATCTGGTATCCCATAACCAGAACATGCTAATAAACCACATCTATTCATCTTCTAACCAATCCTGGTCAGGGTTGTTGTGGGGCTGGAGCCTATCCTAGGCAGCACAGGGCCCTAAGTAGGGTTACACCCTGGATTCCAGTCTGTCGCAGGGTGCATGCACACAAAATCATAAATTACGTGTAATTTAGAGGATGCCAATTAGGCTGCAGATTGCAGGAGGAAGCTAGAAAGCTTGAGCCACAAGAGAACATGCAAACTTCACACACATACAGAACCACATGTGAAACCCCAACCCTGGAGATGTGAAGCAAAAGAACATATATAATTTTCTGAAGATCGTGCAGACTGGTATGGGTGACAGTTGTGGGGGTGTGGCCGTCAATCAACAAATGATACCGATTGGGTGCTACTTCGACGACCCCTCCGGGACCTACTTGCTAATTATGTGTGATTGCTTTGTCTTTATAAACTCGGATGCACATAATTTGTATGCAAGTACGCATTCCCAGTATAAAGCGTCTATAAGGAATTACCCTACATTTTAACCTGTATACCGCAAATGAAGTACGTATTAACTGGGTACGCGGTAATTTTATGTCATAGCAGCGCAAAGGCACAACAAAAAAAAAATAGCACGCATCTGCGTTGCCACGAAAACAAATTACCGCGTGTATCGTTTAATCGGCAAATTCGGTACTTGTGTACCAGTTGTGTGGCTCCCCGTTTATAGTACTTTTGAAAATACACTCAGATAAAAACATAATGCAGAAATATAGATCTGTGTGGAACCCATTGTGCGACTAATGTAATAGCAAGCACCATCAGCGTTCGGACCCAGTCTCTTATTATATATTATATATATGAAGAATACGAAACACTTCTCACTGACCCATATGGGGACAGAACTCACCATGAGGGCTTTGTCCATGTAGAACTCCCTGCCCGGGCTGCCGTCGTTGTGCTTGGTGTCGATGGCGAAGCAGAGGAACAGGACGTCCACCACGTTCTCGAAGATGGAGAGGAAGCAGTGGGCCACCAGGAAGGCGAAGACGCAGACGATGATGAGCGGCACCACCCACACGGTGTACGCGCGCTGGTAGTTCAGCGTCAACACCCCCACAAAGGCCGTGCAGGACACAACCAAGATCTGAGGCCAGACAGAAGCAGGAACACGGGGATTAACACGCACACCAACAAACCAACCATGCAGCTACTGTTTACATGACATCATCCAGGATGCTCAAAATGTAACCACTGTTTTTCTAGCCCCAAAACAAACAGTTAGCATATTAGATATGTGTGTACTGATATATACTGGAATATGAATCATTTTATATTGAAATGAGGCAATTATGTAATTGTACTGACAGGCTACTACTGGTGGGTTGCAATTTAGGAGATAACAGTACATTTCCAGGTAATGTGCTTGCAGCACTTAGGCGGTCACGTGTCTGACTGCTAGCACCCCTGGCTAGCACCCCTGGCTAGCACCCCTTGGTCGACATGTGCATGCTTGAGCATAACGAATAAAAACGAGCGTAGCCAGGTCGACAGCCTCCTCCCGCGACGCTTCGTAGAGTCGCACCTTCCCCATGAACAGGATGAAGTCCCCCACGGTGTTGATGGCGGCCACCCTCAGCGCATTCTCCACCAGGATCAGGAAGGCGTCGCGCGCCGACGTGCAGAAGCTGGTGCTGTTGATGGCCGTGGCGGTGTACGCGTTCTGCGGGGGATCAAAGCGGCGATTCGCAGCCCGGCGTTTCAGCCACAGGAGACAGCTACCGGTGTAAGTACAAGACGTGGCTTTTAAATGCTTAAATGGAAATAAAACCTACCTGATTCAAATAGCTGAGGCACTTTTCCAAACACCACAGGCAGCAAATGCAAGCTTTTAGCAAACAGCGAGCGATGGCATTTTCCTGAAAGGAAACAAGCAAAAATCAGATTATGCATTTAACATATTTAATCAATGTAAGTACATATGTACCACACTAATACTGAACTCCCTACAGTATTTCACCTCACTTTACACAAATGTCATTCGATATTTTGGAAATACGCCACCTTGCAAGCTGGTTATAATTCTGCATGATTTTCTTTTAAGCTCATTTCACCACTGCGATCACTAAAACCATTTTCCCCACAGAAAGAGCGTATAGAAGTGCCACTCGGATCATCGGACAAGCCCAGACAAGTCCACTTATCCCAAAACGTGCCAGCAGCAACGTTCACCTGCAGGAATCAGCAGGAGCGCTTTCCTCAGAATGTTCAGGGACAATGTCTGCACACTGGCTAAGGAGCAGCTGTGGCCGTACCTTCCCTTTGAGCTGGTTGTGGATGTACATGAGGATGAGACGAGGGATCTTGACCAGCGTGATGATGAAGGAGCCCTTGGCCACCGTGCCCAGGTGGTATCGTACCAGGCGGAAGACGGACGTGAGGATCGGGGTCGCGGGCATTTTGGACTTGTCCCTGAGATGGTGAAACAAAGGGACTATCAAACTGTCAAGGAGAAGACCACTAGGGGGTGCTAAAGAGCTCACTCATCCAGCCTTTAGGGAGGGGTGTTTACATAGCATAGAGGTTGAAACCAGCATATCCTTGAGATTTAGGGCGGAGCAAGACCAACATCCAAGGATTTTTACAATCCTCTGTACTTGTGTTGTAAGTATTGGGCCTGGTCAATGGAAGATGGCGTAAAACGGGTACACAAGAGCACAAGTATGGTCACGTATGCATATTAAGATTGACCCTTAGTAGTTGCACCCCACCACCTAACCATTCATCTACTACGTCCTCCTGAGATTCAGCAGTTCGTTTCTGTCCACTGCAGGGAACATGAGACTCTGGTCTCTGGTCTATACAAACCAGATATTCAATCATGTTGAGACCTGTTGTACAACGCAGGGGACATCCTGGGCCTTTCAGTTATACTACATTTTTAAAATGGCCACCATTAATATGAAAACCTTTTTTCTGCTGGGTTGCAAGAGGACAAGGTAACCAAGAGCCTGAAGGCCAGTGGTCTTCAAGTGTAAAACAGAGTAAAACAAACAGATAAACAAATAAGTAAATAAAAAAACCACAATTGTTTTCTCAATGTTTACAATGCTAATTTAGGCGACTGAGTGAGGGGCCTACTTAAGGCTAATTAAAGAATGTAGGCACTTAGTAGTAATGGCCAAATGATGCTTCATGAACCATTTGCTGTATTTTTTGACCCCACTAGATGGTGCTCTTGGTTTACTTTGGGGCATGCTTTGAGCCCTCTTTTGAACAGAGGACGCCATCTAGTGGGTTTCAGAAAATACAGCAAGCAATTCCTCAAGCTTCATTCGGCCATCACTAGTGCTTAGTATGACGCACGCCAACCTTGTGAAGTAGTAGGTGACCACTGCCCCAGCCACAGTCATCTGCTGGCAGGCCAAGATGAACTCACTGATCCAGATCAGGCCCACGATGTGGTACCATGTTGTGTACTGCAGGGGGCCAGACATGTGATACTCCACAAAACCCGTCTGGTTGTTTTTGACTGGGTTACCTGAGGATGGACACACACAATTTAGGACACAACGAAGCAGAACTAAAGTATCCTCACCAATAGAGTACCAGCGGTTTTGTGTCGATCCTTCACATTTACATTTATTTAGCAGACATCATTTGTCCAAATTGACATGTACAAGTGTGGATCAGAGAACAGGGTCAGCGAGAGTTCCTGGAGCAACTGGGGTTAAGTAGTGACGGCAAGCTTCATGAACCATTTGCTGTATTTACTAACCCCCACTAGATGGTGCTCTCTGCTCATAACAGGGCTCAAAGCATGCCCCAAATCTAACCAAGAGCACCAGCTAATGGGGTCAAAAATACAGCAACTGGTTCATGAAGCTGAAGGGCCTTGCTCAAGGCCCCAACGGTGATATGATTATTCTGCTAGCCGTGGGATTTGAACCCACAACCTTTCGGACATGGGCACAGATCTCGAAACGGCAGAGCAACACACCACCATATTGTGCCACAGTTTCAACGTTGCAGACACAGGGCCTTACACATGCGTGTGAGCAGGGGCGGATTTATGCAGACATCAGCCTGAGGCCCCAGCAAACATCAGGGCTCCTCCCTAACTGAGAAAATGCAATGGTCGGTTCAAAAATCGGCAACACCCAAGCGCTCATGCCGATGTCATGCTAGGGCCCCCAGACAATCCGACTGTGCGCACGAGGCCCCGTTTCGTTATCTCCTCACCCGCAGTGCCAAGGAAGAGCAGGACCATGACCCAGTAGGCCCAGAAGCACATGAGGGCCAGGAAGGTCCAAAGCGGCTGGACGGCGAGCAGAGGCAGGTGTATGAAAACCTTCCCAGCCACGTGGAAGAGAGCGATGGTGAGAGCCACGCGCTTCCTCATGAAGAACACCAGGAGGAGCAGGACCACCTGGACGGGAGACGGCCACCATCAACAACCACACACTTCCCAGCAACACCAAGTAACCGGCCGTGTCATAAACACATTAAGCGTGAGAGAAAATGCAAGATCAAAGAGACAGATCACAAAGCAGTTTAATTAGTGTCTATTGTTGAGGTCAACCATCAAAAAAACAAAAAAAAAAAAGCATAAAATTGCAAAAGAGGAAGGATCTTCAAGCAAACTCTTGCTTTTTCCAGTAATTTACTTCACATGGAAACATTTATAAAAATCTTATCGCACATACAGAGTCAGCGTACAGTCTTACAGTTTCATACAAACAGCACTGCTGTCCCTCCAATACCACAAGAATGTTCCTCTATGTCCATTTCTGTACCTCAAAAGGTACATTTACCTACAGCTAAGGTACAATTAGCAGACCCTCAAGGGTACAGCATCAGTGACAAATAATTGTACCCTCAAAAGGTACAAACTGATACTTTGCTGACAGTGAAATGCCACCATTTACACTAAGACCCCCCCCCCCTAAAAAAAAAAAACACACACTAGGCAGGATGGAGTTTCCTGCAAGTTGAGGCGTGATGGTAACGTCTACCTGTAAAACTCTGCGACAGCTCTGTGATATTAACGTTTCACACAGCAAAAGGAAAATAAATCAGAACTCAAGCACTTACTGTGAAAACAGTAGCGACGATGGCATATATTAGCAAGGCACGGACATTGTCTTGGGCCACCTGCAGCTCATTTGAGCCCAGGGTTGCATTCAAAGCGTTCCGGTGATCTGCATAGAGCCACCAGAGACCACTGGTTCCTCCTGGAGACAAAGAAAGAGGTTCTTCCTGTCCCACATCACCTACACTTAATACATACAGACCCGGGTTTGAGGCTTCGAGCTATTTAGCAATAATCAATACAAACAAAATGAGGGGGAAAAAATGCGCAGAAAAAAAAAACTATTATACTTTTCTAGAAATCTGAATTATAAAATTTCCAGTTGATATTCATTAGACCACAAATCACAGCTTTTGGGTGAAAAAAAAATTAAACGATGGGGCAACAAGCTAGCATTCATTTTTTGGTGGTGATTGGTGACATACTACTCTACAATTCAGAGCATTACAATACTTTAGAAGAGTATTTCCCAACACAGTCTTTGTGGGACCCACATTTCTGCTCCCAAAAATGCGGACTGTCTGGCAGGGAGCAAAAATGTGGGTCCCTGAGGACTGCGTTGGGAAACACTGTTCTTGAAATCCATTCTGGTGTAAATGCAGAATTGGTGGATGTCTGGAAATGCATGTTCGGCAGTCTGATCGAAGGGTAATGAGGGTTATCTTAGCTCACCCAACGAGCCGAGGATCACAACTCCGGTGAGGATCCAGACCAGCACAGCGGAGATGTAGCGGATGACAAGCATCAGGATAAACGAGAGCACTGTACGACAGGAGAGAGACAAGGCATTTCATTACGGGCCATCAGCCCTCACTCTAGTGCCAATAACACAAAAGATGCCCTGGGGAGAAGCACATTAGCAAAGCTCTCAGCCATAATGCAGCCTGGATGTCTACAGCTCTCTCTCCACTGGGCATCAACTGCAATAATTTAATACACACACTTAAGTTTGATAGTGCGCCACTAGAACGATCAGTAATGTCTGGGCAGGTCTGACTTATGACGTGTCTTTTCTTCCCTAGGTGATCATTTTACAATCCCTTTGTGTCAGTCATCCCAGCAAACGTTTTGAAATGTGCTGTTCAGTTACAGCTTGGCTTACTCCAGATAGATAACTACTCAGTTCAGAGTGGAAGAAAAGATACGTAAGACTGCAGCAGCGCCGGTCCAAGCCCATGGGGGCTTGGACCGAACTGCAGTGTATAGAGATACTGCTTAAAAACAGAATTAACCACAGAGTAGCAGTGTGCAGGAAGCTACCTAAAGCAAGCAGACAGAGGCCCACGATGATCTCCTTGCTGGTCATCACTCCGGCAATGAGCCTGTGCAGTGCGCTGTCGTCGCTGACGAAGGTGATGAGGGCCTCCGCGAACTTGGAGTAGCAGGCGACGTCGGTGGGAGCACAGCGATGGAAGATGGGCAGGGACGAGCTGTGTTCAGGTGAGACGCGCGACATCATCATGACATCATAAAGTCAAAGCTTGTGGGAGTTCTACTTACACAAAAATGTTCTGAGGGAAGAAATAAAAATGATTGGTTCAGGGAGATAACCAAATTGGGGAGGAGGTGGGTCCAAGCAACTAGAGAAGGCAGGACCATCCAATCTGCTGCTTGATTGGTTATCTCCCTAAACCAATCATTTTTCCTTCTGCCCTCAGAACATTAAGTGTAGGTACATGCAAGTAAAACTCCCATGAGCGAAGTCAAAAGACAGCTTAGGTTAATGAGGACACAACAAAACTGGCCTCACCTTTTAGGTACAGGAAGCTTGGGACATTTTGTGGCTTTTTCCGGACTTGTGGTGTATTGATCAGGCAACAAGTCGTAGGAGCAGAGTAAGGAACCTACAAAAATTATACAAACATTCACTGACACTACAGTTTAACCACAACTTGTTAAAAGACTAAACATTCACTTAATTGAAGGAATGAACTTTTCAACTATGCTGCCCCAAAGCAGAAACAAATTAATTTCGGCTACAGAACACTTTGGCTGCAGTATGTTTCAGGCCAGTGTGAACACCTCACCATTCTGCTCAGCAAAATTCTTCAGGCTTTCGGGTGAAACGAGTGGAACATTGGGACACTTGGACACGCACAGCGCCATGGATTTGATCTTCCTGTGCACAAGGTCGATGTTGCAGGGATCGAGGAAGAAGACATACCTAAACAAAGAGTTGGCAAAAGAAACTTAATGCTGTGAAGAAACATCTTAACAGAATATAAAGTTCTAAAATACGTGAAAGGATCGTGCTACAGCAGGAGTAGGCTGCCCTGATCCTGAAGTGCCGGTATCCAGCATATTTTCTGTCACTGGAATGGTGTGTTAGTGAACGGTGTGTGAGTGTGCCCTGCAAAGGGTTGGTGCCCCATCTTGGGCTGTTCCCTGCCATGTACCCGTAGTGTCGGGGATGGACTCCGGACCCCCCCACGACTCTGAATGGGACAAGCGGTTCCCGGAAATGGACGGATGGATGATGTCACTAAACCCTAGCTGCTGAGATTTGCGATTGTGGAAGCAAAGAATGAACACTAGCAAGCTAATGTTGCAGTGGTCCATTGCCATTTCAGCTACGAGATCAGTGTGAATATCCCACGTTAAGAGCACCTGGTCATCTCACAGCAGCCACACGTAAGACTGTAAAATGCTGCTAAGTATCATTAACTTCTGGAAAACGTTTTGGTACAATACAATAAACACCTAGCTAAGCACACTGACCAATTCAAAGAAGTACAACAAAACAAAAAATATCTGTGACATCAGAGAAAGTATGAAATTTAATGGCATCTATTGTCTGTAGGGATATAACTGTTAAGGTGAGAGCAGGTACCTTGCAGGATGATTTGAGAACATTAATATCAGCAATTTAGACACACCAGTAAGAGTAACAGTACGTGTTTGGACTGGAGTACCCAGAAAAAAGGCCGTACCCCAAGAATAAGCATTCGAACCCCTAACCCTCGAGGTGGGAGGTAACCGTGCCACCTGCTATGACAACCCAGGAACAGAACAGATCATTGAAAAGAAAACTACGTGCGGAGGACTCACTTGTTTTGGGTCTGATCCTTGCCGCTGAGCGGGATGCCGGCTATAGGCGAGTTCCTCTTGCCGCACGTGTTCCCGAAGCTGTCATAGCCCGACACCAGCCTGGACGCTGCCCCCGTGGCGATGGCAAAACCGCAGATGAACATCTGAGAGAGTCGAACGCTGCCAGTCAGTCACTCAGGTAGAGCAGGGGCATCCCATAATACACATTCACCTTTAAAAGAGGTGACTTGCAAAATCAAAGGGATAAAAAAAACAGACGCAGCTAATAGGTGCGCGATCAAGCAGCTTGAAATGCTTATTTTAATCCCAGCAGATTCTCCTCTTACTCTCCACGCAAATCTGGGTCACCGATGTTCGGAAACATTACGAGGAGGATTTTCACTGTACAAAACACGGGCCTATTTTTGCTTTACTACATTAACAGAACCTCGATACTCATCTACGAGGCTCCCAGTACAGGACGACATTGGACGCAAACACGCTCCTATTCAGGAAAGCGGCAGAGAAGTGGAAAGAATTGAAAAGTAGAATATAAATGTCCTTGCATAATACACATGGAAAACGTATCAGTTACTGCAGGATTTAAATGGTAATGTAAAGTTATCATTTATAATCCAAGCACGATAGACGCACTAAATAAGTATCAGGTCCGACGCAGGGGTGTTACAGCAGGATCCGACCAGTTGTAGCGTCCGACAGCAGATACCACGTCTGAGACTCACCATGCCGAAGCAGAATAGCAGGAATACAATGAGCCAGGGAATATCCGTGCAGGATCTTTCCTCTAAAGGTCTCCATTCTCGCTTTGGCCTCTGTGGACATAAATACGCACATGCGAGAGGTTCGACGCCTTCCCAAAAATTAAAAACACAGCCACCTGACCACGCACAGGCGACGTGCTGACGGTACTGATCGGCAATATTATGCAAGATATCTGCTAGAAAACAACTCAAGTGAACAGCCTGTATTCGGGGATCTTTTTTTCGAAATCACTAAATAATTTAGGAGCATGCCACGGAATTTTCTTCAGGCTTTGCGGCAAGACGCTCAACAACATACAGGAACCAGGTCATTATCATTTTTGCGAAACCAAGCTCTTCGCAAACAGACACACTGATATGCACGTTTAACATACACATGCCTATTATTATTACATTCTGTCATTGCTTTTAACATGTAACACATGCAGACGTTGCATATTCTTTCATCAAGTCGGAAATAACACTAAACTTCTGCAAAACCTGCATCGCGCCCGTCATCCAACGTCCACTGGATGATATGAATTACAACGCTATATTTATTTTCCAAATAGTATATTAATGCATACAAGGTTTCCCGTAGTGGGTTCGGGATCCCGATTTCTTACCTCGGCGCTGCCACAGCATCCCATCGCAGTTGGTCTTTCAATCTGCTAAAAATTAAATACTTTGAACGTAAGACGGAAAAAAAAACAAACTTGAGTGAAGTTGAAAACGCCCGATCGCCCTACATGTACTACAAATCACGTCGACGGCTCGCAAAACCAAACAAAAAGAAAAAGTCCACTCCCAGCCGAGCCGAGCCGAACCGAACCGACCGGACCGGACCGGACCTGCACGAAGCCGCAAGCAGGGTCAGTGAAGACAGGAGCTGCGACTCGATCCGGTAACAGAGCGCAGTGCCGAGCTGCTTCTTCGCGGTTTCCGCAGGTGTATCCGGAAAAACGCTTTTCACTTGGTGAGACTTTAAGCGATCAGCGGCTTGCCGGGATACCGGCGGACCGCGCGCATTCAGAGCGGCGACGCCCGCAGGGCTACGCACGTGAAGCGTCGGGATGCTGGGCGCTTATTAAACTGTTTATGCACGGTTACGGCGCAAATGCGTACTTCAACTGTTTAATTCATTGCCGACTTTATTTTACATTTTATATTCAAGCGTAATCTGGTGCCTTTGGGCCGATTTCACCTTGGTTCAGTCATGTTCCTTATATTACATGCACGTTTTTTCCCCCACTTGATTAGCTAGACAATACTCTTCATTGCTTCATTTTCTGGGTTTTTTTGTGTCCCCATCCAAATATTGGTAACTTAATTAGGCCTTAGTTAAGTTCGGATGAGTTCTCGGTCGGTTCACTACATCTATAGGTGTATACCATTCGTAATAAGCATATCTGACCTGCATATTTGTTCGTACTAGCACTGCTATTGGTTAATGGCCAATTCTGACGGACTTTTTGATTAGAATGTACTTTTTAAAATCGTGGACATAGTATTTAAGAACGAAACGTACATGTTTTTTCCTATATCAAAACTCTGCCACAGGTTCACTGACGATAACTGGTTCGTGCTGAAGCTGTTTTTGACAAGAATGTAGAATTTCCATTATTTCCGGGTAAATCATTAAATAAGGGTGGTATATAAATAATGTTTATGTTCATCTATAATACATAATACAGTTATACATATAATAAATAATACAGTTTGCATAATACAGTAAGTGTGGAGTAACCATTAATTACGTGCAAGCCTCTCACTGTCCCCTAGATGGCGCACGAAGCTCATTCCGTTCCGCCCAAGATGACGGAGGTTTGTAGGTGTGGGCGGGGCATGTGCTTCGAAATGCCACAACAAACTAATCAAAACTTCTCAGTAAGAAATATTCGCGTTGCACCGATTACGATGATACACGCGATCAACCAAGAACATGAACATGTTGAACTGCTGTACTAAGTCTCTGAGGAACGGAATATGTTTAAAATATATAATAAAATTATGAGTGGTAAAATGATCCTGCAGGTTTCTTAATATAATTACATTATTGTGCTATTTATTCTTAATGACGTTATTTGTACTAGAATATAATTTTTTGAAAATAAAAAGTTTTTAATTTGGTATCTTCATTTAGTCTAAGTATATTTGCACATGTATATACTATAGTGATGGGCATTGCGTTATTAACCAGACACGCACTCATACGTACTTGACACCAATAGAGCTGGACTTCACAATGTGATAGTCTCCGCTAGGGACCTCATACGGAACGCTATGGTAAATGTTAAACGTCTGAAAGCTACTAATGACACTGGAAAAGATCGGAACCTCATTACCGCCCTCTGTTGGAAACTTTTGTTCTTTTAACGACAAAACCTTAAGCCGGTGTGTGCTGTTTAATAAATACCGAACACAAATATTTTCACAAAACTAACAGACCTAATTGCAGACCTTTGCAATCAGCTCACTTACCGTTAAGAAATAGGCAGAAGTTGAAATAACCATTTCACAGCCCTTTGTGAGCTCTGAAATGCTTTAATTACAGAAAGTGAAAACGCTAATGAAATACGTATGTGACATAGGTGTTTTCAGGGGGGTTGTTACATAAACAAGGTTACGAATAGTTTAATGAACACAGAGGGCATCACCATCCATCACTGAACCGCGGCGTATGCTGGGATTGTGTTATTGTCTGGTAGGGCCAGCGATGGTCGCTCACACGAAGTCTAATTCTAGGAATCTCCGAATTAGTCCCAAGTGGAACCTCTTGGATAACATCAGGAAATGTTTCCAGATGATCACATGACTACGACTGACGATCTGGTAGGTATCTGCTCATTGCCACCTAGTTGCATTCATCTGAGGCACATTTTCTCCTGTAAAACGTAAGATATTATGCTGTTTTCTGCTCAAGTATAACAAGGTGGGAACCAGCCATGTCACTTCCGCTGTTGTCACTGTTAGATCACTGTGGTTAGATGCTGGCATTAAAAAAGTTTGAAAATAAGGTATTTCTGCTTTAAGATTTACCACAGGGGGGCGACATGGTGGTGTAGTGGTCGCCTCACACCTCACACCTGTCGCCTCACACCTCTGGGACCCAGGTTCGAAACTCCGCCAGGATTACATGTGTGTGGAGTTTGCATGTTCTCCCTGTGTCGTCATGGGGTTTTCTCCGGGTACTCCGGTTTCCCCCCACAATCCAAAGACATGCTGAGGTTAATTAGAGTTACTGAATTGTGCATGTGTGAGTGAATGTTGTGTGAGTGTGCGCTGCAATGGGCTGGCCCCCCATCCAGGGTTGTTCCCTGCCTTGTGCCCATTGCTTCTGGGATAGGCTCCAGACCCCCCATGACCCAATAGGATAAAGCAGGTTGGAGAATGGATGGATTTGCCACAGCAGAAGCAGTTGCCTACATTGTTTTATATTTCATGAGGCTGGACAATAAATCTTGCAATTGTACAGTTATTATGTATCAATTTCTGGGTTCATTCATTCTTTGCTAGACATTTGAAATGTTACAGAACTGACGGGGCAGTGTGGTTCAGCCGGCTGAGTCTCTGTGAGCAGAAGGTGCCGGTCTGAACCTGGCCTTTACAGAACAGTCTGATGTCCATGGGCTCTTGAGCAAAGCCCCTAATTTAACCCCCAGCTCCTCGTGACCTTAGAGCAGCCTGTATGGAGAGTGAGTTGGGGGCAGAGAGAATTTCCCCATGGGATTAATAAAGGGTCCGGATTCTATTCTGCAGGACTAACTAGCACTCCTGTTTTTTTTGGTCCAAAGTCTAATAAAAGACAGCGTGGTGTCTCACCTCCTGCCATTTCACATAGATTTCTTATCTCTTCCCAGCATTTTGTGTAGTTTGGCACACAGCAGCGCAGCTCACAGACACTAAAGTGTTGCACTTATTTATTGAATTCTGTTGATAGAACACGATTAGCAGAATTTCCACCATGTCATATTTTACAAACCATGATTGTAACCAATGACTATAAGTTATTACTATGTGGACAAACAATTTATAAAATGCATTTGTTGGTCACATTTGCTGGCTGAGACAGTGGATCAGTCGCGTGTCTCTGTACATCTATCCCGTGCTGACGCGGTTTGATCAGTCGCGTGTCTCTGTACATCTATCCCGTGCTGACGCGGTTTGATCAGTCGCGTGTCTCTGTACATGTATCCCGTGCTGACGCGGTTTGATCAGTCGCGTGTCTCTGTACATGTATCCCGTGCTGACGCGGTTTGATCAGTCGCGTGTCTCTGTACATGTATCCCGTGCTGGCGCTGTTTGATCAGTCGCGTGCCCCGCCCCCCAGATGAATGAATGTGTTTGCATGCATGTACCCTGCATGGTCCAGTGGAGTATGGACATTGTACACTGGTGCAAAAAAAAAAGAGAAATGTTATGGAATGTTCTAGACTAACAGTTGTGTGCTGAAGACCAAGCATTTCCATCCATGGTCATTAAAAAATAATACTTTTCTGGGTTTAGGCTGTTATTGGTCTGACAGTAACCAGCTACACCCGCTGTATCCAGCCGCCGCTTACCCAAGGCTCATACGTCTGTCAGGGTTTTCTCATTATCTCCTGGACAGTATAGTTCCTCGCAGGAAGTCCTATCCGATTTTGTTCCTTGGGCTGACTACTGAATGCAATTATACTGCAAGGGACCGGCCATTATTTTCTGTAATGAAGACTTTAACCACAAGGATGGGAGTTGGGATGCATTTGGAGAGGAAATGTTGCTCTATTTAAAGCGTTTTATTATTCCTGATAGTAGACGGGCTATGACAGTTCTGGAAGGAGACTTTGGGAGTAGCCCTAGTCGGAACAGGAGGGTGGTGTGTGCTTTTGGGTTTGAGAAAAGGCCAAGCCTTCTGCCAGAGATTTGCCCTAAATCAGCGGTGGCCAATCTCATCCGCAAAGGGCCGGTGTGTATGCAGGTTTTTGGGGTAACCTTTAGGTCAGCTGTTCAAACCCAGGTGTGAGGACTCTTCAGCCAATCAGCTCTCTAATTAGTAATATAATTAGGGAGCTGCAGCGAAAACCCACACACACAGCGGCCCTTTCTGGATAAGATTGGCCACCCCTGCCCTAAATTACTGAAAATGTAATGGTTTTTTTTCCATTACCTGTGATAGACTGGCATCCTGTCTGGGTTGTTCCCCTGCTTTGTGCCCTCTGCTGCCTGGCATAAGCTCCAGGTCCACTCTCAGCCCTGACCACCATAAGCAGTTGGAAGATGGATGGATGGATGGATGGATGGATGGATAGATAGATGGATATTTCTTCATTTTCTTCAATGTCGATTGCCGCAGATACCGGACAAGTAGCTAACTTCACTCAAGCAATACTCATAAAGTATTTTCTGAACCGTAATATAATCTCTGCCTTGCCTTTCATATCGGTCTCTTATTCTTCCGTGTTGTGGCAGAAATGGGTCATTTTCGAGTGTTAGTCCTCCTAAATAAAGCTAAAGAAGCACAAGTGACGGAGAGGAAGAGAAAAATGCTTCAGAAATGCTGGACTGCTACAATGACAATGACAATTACAAATCAGAAGCTTCAGAAATCATTGTCCCAGGACAAAGAGCCCCACTGATGGGTCCTAATAGGTTAGGGTTAAAAAAGCAGGACGTCGATTGACAGATGTGACTAAAAAGGCATTGTTCCAGGATGTGGAGCTCAAATGACCGTCAAGAGAAACACATTGTTCTAGAACCAGCAGCTATCCTGAGGGATATGAGCGGCTTATTGTTCCAGGACTGGGAGGTCCAGTGAAAGTCCAGGATTGGTCATTGTCCCAAAACAACAGCAGGGACTTCAGCTGAATTGCTCCAGTTATAGCTGTAATAGAATTTTATAAGTATGAATACTGTTTAATAAGCAACCAATTGTATTGAGATATGTAGTGATGTGTCCAGGTTTTTGTTCCTAACTGTTCAACTCACAGTCATAAGAAGATCAGTGTTCAAGCAGGAACTTCACGGCCAGATGGTGATTGCACCATGATCCTGAGCCCCATACATATTTACATCTAAAATCCCATGTAAGGAAAACACTGATTTCCTTCATAGAAATTTAATGTAATAAAATATTCCATGTGAGAGAAACAGCGATGAACGTATCAGGTCCGTGGCGAACCGGGCCAGTAGCTGAGGTGGACTGTAATCAGTAAGTGCGCGCGTGTCAGGATGGCATTCAAAGAACGACCATTTTTAAAGCTTATTATAAAAACATTCGTTTCATTACACACTTTAAATGATATTTAGAGTCACCTTTTCCCCGAACCGTGTGTCTCCAGACTCTGTAATGTAAGAAGAGAGCCAACAAACATTTTAAAATTCAACAAAGGTATCCCGTTGGTCTTCTATATTGGCACATATTCTTTATTATAAAAAATTTCAGTTCACGTTCAATGTGATTTGATTTTAACAATATATGTGTCAGTTCCCATACTAGAATTCTATTTGGTATCCGTTTTTCACTAAATATGTTGATGACAGCTTTTGGGGTGTGTGCAATGGAATACTTCCCTGGCATGAGATGCTGCAGCCTTACGGCCGGAGCCCCCGTAAGACGTCATGTCGCCTTTCACCCACTTTCTGAGACTTTCAGGCAGCTGCGTCACTATCGCTCGTGGGAGGGGCGCTCAGTCTGCGATGGTTGCGGACACGTTTTACAACCATTACGATTGAAATTCCGCTGTTTATTTTTTTTAACTTGGCTTGGAGTTTTCCCAGTACCATGAAACTTGGAATTGGATACAATTATAAGTGTTTTCACTCTTTAAAACAAATGTTTTACATCCAGCAGTTGCTTGTTAAGAGATTAATTTGGTCTTATGCCTATTTACTATTTAACAAGATTTTCAACATTCGCATAAAATAAACGAAAATATGTTTTATCTTTTCAAGAATGATTTACGTATAGCAATACTAAACAACTTCGTAGTTTTCCTCGTCCTGAATAAATTCCTTATAGATACGTCTATGATTCGAAATTCCCACTGTGTCCATATACAGTTTATTTTAATGCGATACATCACTGGAAAGATATTATCGGGGATATCCTATCAATTGCTTAGGCTACTGAATTCGAGCTAGAGAGAGGGTTACGGAAATGAACAAATAAACCACGAATACCGCGGTTAAGTTAGCCTCATATTCCATATTCAGTTTTCTAGCTTTAATAACTTTTCACGGAAGTAAGGTGGGACG
>JAUMHC010000054.1:6486015-6496214 GCA_032359785.1 Heteromormyrus szaboi | reverse complement strand
TGCTTCCGGGATAGGCTCCGGACCCCCCGCGACCCAGTAGGATAAGCGGCTTGGAAAATGGATGGATGGATGGAACTACAATGTACATATAATAAGGAATTCCGCGACAGTGTCACAATTCCGTTTTGTACACATCAGTATAAGGAAAACATGCAAAAAATAACTTACAAGAAAACGCCCAGATATTTGCGTCTTGAGAAGGTGAATGTTTGGCGTAATGGTCGCGTTTTAAGAAGAAGCGTCTCCCTTTAATGGGCCGCGTGGCCCTACGCGCGCGCCCCTCGGAGGGACCGGACCGCATTAACGGCGCAGGATGGTTTTGACCGGGAGTAACCCGGAGTCTTAAAGCGCCAGTTTGGGAGGTCGTATAAAAGATCCGAAGAGAGGAAAACCGCTCTTACAGTGCCGTGCTTCGGTGTGGACAATGCCGGAGAAAACAAAGCCAAGAAATGCTTTAATTTAACTTTCTACCCAAAAGGATGATTATTCATGCTCTGGTCAAATCACTCTTCGTACTCTTGTAAAGGTATGTACTTTTTGTTTTGCTGTGTTTGAATTCTGAGTTCATTGACTCAGTATAATGACTGCAAAACATTAATATGCACGCGATAAAATGTCCTTGGCCTTATCTGGGCATTTGCGTTAATGTTTTAATATATTTAGGTAAATTGCAGTAATTGGAATAAGTTGTCCCACCTCACCGTCGTCTGGCTTCTATGTTTAAACATCAAATATGATTCCAAAGAAAATTATAAACGGGTGTAAATATATGTTTTTGTAAGTGTGCTGTGTAAACTACAGCTAAGACAGTTTCTGAGCGACCACTGTAGGATCCGTCTGCCAAGCATCTGTACTTCATTATATGGAGAAACTGCGCTGAATGTCCGACAGCAACCCCCCCACCTTCCACAAAAAGTTAACTGTTTCACGTTCGGACAACTGTTACTGCTTTGTACACATGGTGTAAGGATATTTGTAAGATTGATCCTTACAGGATCCCGTAATGTATATTAATATGTAAATTAGTGGACAGTCATACGGATAAGCAGAGAACAAGATAGTTGTAGAGAGGTAGACATTGTCTGAGGTTGCGCCTCGAATAAGCAAGTAGTCTGTTGAAATCAACAGAACTGTGTGTTGATTGCGACACCTGATTGTTACCTTAATATCACACATTGGTTAAATGATATCTCAGTACCACATTGTTATTAACTATATTTTTATATTCGCGCTTATTTGATCACATTTGCATATTTTTCGGTTTAGTAAACGAATGATTAATTGCGTTGCCAGGCATCGGAAACTGATGCTGTAAACCCGACAGTGGCTCTTCTGAAAGGATTAATCTCTGGCAGCGCAATAAAGATGCACTGTCACTCATACCGTGTACACATTAAGGAAAATAATCTGCGGCGTCATGAAAAGTTTTTGCCCAGTCTGATTTCCCGCGCTATACTTTATCACATTGTGTTGTGTATTGTAGTTGTACATACACAGCGATAACATGACACCAAGCTTTCTTTTCTTTGATATGCAAAGTGTCCTTGTGATCTTGTGGAGATTTGTGGCTCACTACACTGACACAACACAAATAAAGAACTATTAAGGTTAGACCCTATTTGCAGCAATCAAGCTGTGAACATTCATTTTGCAACAATCAAAAGAAATGAAGACCTTGGTGGTGGGGGGGGGGGGTGTTTATGTTTATCAGCATGGAGAGGATTACAGAGTATCTTAGGCTCTGGGCCTTTACTGGATCACAGTCAGATTCACAGTGTTTGGGAAATGTTTGGGAGTGTCATGACTATTCTCAGGAGGGGTCGTGTTGTGAAATCATGGAGGAGGAAGCAGAGACATCCAGCGGCCCCATGATGGGCAGTGATGTAACTTTTCCATCAGGAAGACATGAGACAGGAACATTATGAATGTTCATGGGTTACGGCACAAACCTCTGTTCACTGAACATGAATACTCATCTTGAATTTGTTCTTCCTTCTGGAATGACTTTTTTATGGAACACAAATGCCAAAAGAAGAATGTTTGTCAGCCGCAATGCATGTTATGTCCGGTGGTAATTAATCTCTACATTTCACATTATGAACGTGACACCACTGGTCAAGCACAGTTGCAGTAGTATCATGGATGAAGGATGCTCTCCCAGTCGGGATCTGGACGACATGCCATTGTTGGAGGATCCACAAAATCTGCCCCGTTACAGAGAATCTGACAGGAGAATATCAGGCTCTCTGGACTGATGTTCTGCCTGGTGACCCACAATTCTTGGGAAAGGCTCCAGGATTGATGGATGGATGGATGGATTGATTGTCCATTAGTTGAGGCTGAAGTGCTTCTGGGTTGTAGAGCCTGACACCAGGTCTTCACTGGCCTTGTCAAAGTCCAGGATTAAGCAGCATTGACTTAAAGCAGTTTATGCTTTTGCACCCATGACAGCTTATTGAGCTGAAGTAGCTCTGCATGGAGGAGATGATGTGAGAAACTGATCAGTAAATACAACAAACATGACTTGGTGTTGCGTAACTTTCTCTTTAACGAATAAATAACACAAGGTATCAATGTTATTTGTTCACGATAATCAAATATTTAGTTGAAGTTTTGCTAAAATAGGACATGGCGCAAATATTTTTTCACGGAATAAGAATTTGGAAGCTGGATGGATGGATGTATTGATGCACTATTCACACCAAAAGAAAGGCTAGCATATTCAGTAAAAACACAAACCATCATTTATAACTTATTCCAGACGAGGCAGTGATGCTTAGGATGATTGCACATTTTAATGTTTAAACAATATTTTTTTCTTAGGACAAATCAGAAGAGTGGTTGTAAGGTTTTGTACTTCGAGGTGAACACACAAAACATAATGAAAAGAACATAATTCCTTACAGTCTGTCGAATATTGTAAAAGGGAAGTAAAAACATTACAAAATGTACAGCGCTAAAAGATTAACGACAAAGGATTAACTTAACATATCATTTTGTCTGGCTTATAAATAGCGACTGTTCTTATGTTTACTGTAAATAAAGATTGCTTTAGTTAATATGTTGCTTTTAAATTTCATTACATACAGAGGTTTAGTATTAAAATGATATCCTGTCTGTTTTAAATCAAAGATCTGATAAAGACTGACTGGTTTAAAAGCGTAGGTGGTCTGTTAAATGTTTACGGATTTGAAAGCTGTGTGTCATTGTGCAAATGTGTGTCCTTGGTTAGACGGGACACATTGCTTAAAAACCACACTATCAGCGGCCGTTGTGTGGTTCAGAGATAGCACGGGCGTACTTTGAATGAAATCTTAGACCAGCATGCCGTGTTTGGGGATACTGACCCTTGTTCCTTTGTCATAAATAACCTGCTGTTTCAGCTGAGAGCCCACTGGGGAAAGTTTCAGAGGCAAGATGCCCGTCTCGACCCAGCTGGGCCTGCTGCTGTGGAAAAACTTCACCTGCAGAAGGAGGCAGACGGTGAGACTCATTTTTCAGTTTTGGTTTCGGGCTGAAGGAGAGCAAATCAGGAACGCGGCTAAAGAATGAAAGATGCCGTTATTTTTGTGGTATGTTCTCCTGCCTCTAGGAAAAAAATAAAAGAGTGGAACAAGTACAACAAAATGATCAGTGAAAATATACAAGTGCAATCTGAAATTCTGGTCAAAAAGGAGCCATTGTAAGACATTCTTCCAAACATTGACAACTTATCTGTATAGATAATAGATTTAAGTGTTAAAATTGCTTTAAGTACAGTATTTGGATTTGAGGCTATCGCTATATGTATATAATACACCGTCAGGAAAAAAATGCACCAATATGTACTGTACCTTTGCGCGTACAATTACTTGTCACTGGGGCTGTAACCTCGAGGGTCTGCCAATTGTACCGTAGTTGTAAGTAAATGTACATTTTAGTCTAATTTAAGGTACCAAAATGGGGGAGCATCAATGTTGTTTGTGCCTTGGGGAACAAAAAGAGCCGTAGCCTTTTTCTGGCAGTGTATATGTCCCGCAATCCTGTACTGGATCGGCAGCTGGGTGATGGATGGAGAGTAACTATGTAGTTCATGAATATATTTGCCCCATTAATATCTGGAAGATGAAAGAGCTGATGACATTAAATGGGAAGTAGCCTGTTACATTACAAAGACTTTTAACTGGGCGAAATGCAGTCTGTTTGTCTGTCATCTGCAGAGCAATAGCCATAGGTACTGTTTTATTTTTGATGAAAGTATGTTTGCTGGTGTTGTTATTATCCTCATGAAGGTACCGTTTTAGGTGTAGTTCTGAAGGCCACTCTGATATTGGACCGAGCCGTATAGAGGTCCTGATACTGAATCGGGGGTTTTGAGAATCAGGCCGGTTCTCCTTTGGTCTGATCTGACGATGCTGATTTTGCAGCTCCAGCTCCTGATCGAGATCGTCTGGCCGCTCTTCATCTTCTCCGTGTTGATATCTGTGAGGCTCAGCTACCCCCCATATGAGCAACATGAATGTAAGTGTCTGTCTCTGGGGGGGAGGGGGGGGGGGTGAATCTATGGAGGTGTCTTCTGACTGTTTTTGTAGCTGAGTCATTGTCAGAATAGGACACCCTGCAAGCCAGTGATGACTTCAGAATGTTCCATTGTTTCCACGTCCCAGCTGTGTTACGAAACAAATCCAGCTACCTTATGATTCTTAGTACCTAAATCCTTCCACATGTTTTTTTGCACAAAGTCAAAAGTATGCATTTTAACACAATGTGCTAATATGATTCGCATATCTTGGAAATGCTAGGTAATAAATTAATGTATACAGTGACCACAGAAATATATTTTTGACATTGAAACGTCATGTTTGCTTAATTTTGCATGAAATATGTACGAGTAAAATTACATAACATTATATCATAATAACGTGATACATAGCATAATATCTTAGGAATCTTCCAAATGAGATTTGAATAGCAATATGTTGAACTGTCAAAAGATCACTAATTGATCATTATATGGCGAGGTACGAGCTGAATTGGTCGTGGAAGCGTGTATATCTCCCTGAAGACTTGTGAAACATCAGTTTAAAAGGGTATATATTCTGTCAGCCTGTGATCCCAAGGTCATGTACCTTGAAACAACAAGCTGGAAATGTTTGCCTTCCGCTGAAAATTAAACTGGCTCACTTTCTAGGAAGATGCCAGAACAGCTTGGCTCTATGGTCCAGTAAGGAATAACTACTCAAATAAGAGCAATTAGTTATGAAAAGCATGAATTATTAAATAAACCATATTTGAAAAAAATGTCTTTTCTGAGCAAGGTCCTCCTTAGTCCTGCCGCTATTCCCCATTAAACTGCTTACCTCACAAAACACACACAGACAAATTTAAGTCATACGATACGATACACCATGTGGAATTTTAACGGCATTTGTAAGGCCAAAATGAAAATGGAGTTCGATAAACATTCAAATGAGTGCACTGGAAAATATGCTCATTCAGAAATATCATGTGCAGTCAGCATTACAAAGGGCTACAGCCATTGGTGTAGCTTAGCAGGCATGTAGCCACAGTAAAATAATGGGTCTGATTCCCAAAAATAGCTTCAACATCTCGGTCAGTGAAGTGAATGAAACCCTGGCCAGCAAAATGTACTGAGAGAGAACTGCTATTTACCAAGGGTTGCCAGACCATCATGAAATTTATTTCTGGCCACGGGCCTGTAACTTAAGTGTGCAAACAGACCTCGGTGTCTGATCTCTTGTGCGTTATGCACGTAACGTTCACTAATAGTGTAGCACTTGTGTAAGCCGAAGCAATTGTCCTGGAGAGTTTCGGTTTACCGGACTCCTTTAGCATGCAGTAGAGGAATGGGTCGCCATGTTTGCTTCCAGGGATTCGAACTGACAACCTTTGCCTTCTTAGCACAGTGCTCTACTTCTCGAGATACATTCGCTAGTAGCGTAGCCCACGTCCAACAGCCCACGTGAAATGTTACTGCTGCCACACGATACTGAGAAAGGGTCTGTTCCTGCCAGGCCACTTTCCAAATAAAGCCATGCCTTCAGCCGGCACCCTGCCCTGGATCCAGGGGATCTTCTGCAACGCAAACAACCCCTGCTTCCGCTACCCCACCCCTGGAGAGTCACCTGGAGTTGTGGGCAACTTCAACAATTCTATGTAAGACTGTGGACATGCTTTGCCAATCAGTATAATGATCTGTTATTATTAAACAATCATTTTATGTTCGGGCTTGGGGTTTGCCAGTGGAAACATTTAACACTGGAAATGTTACTCTTGAAGAGGTGTATTTGTATTTTATACGCAATGCTTGATTATATAGTAGCAATATGTAAAGCATACACATGTCGAAGCATATTGCATTCCATGCATTTTTCTGGCCTTAGCTCAGTAGATCATATGCAAAAAATATGGCCAAGAAGTGACTGTAAGTAGATTAAGTGGAGAAGCATTTTGGCCGCCTTCAGACAGCATATTGTCCCTCACAAAGTCTTTCTTTCGAACTGCAGCATTTCACGTCTGTTCATCGACTTGAAAAGGATCCTGTTGTACAGCCAGAGCGACAAGAGCATGGAGGGTCTGAGGGCCCTGGTTCAGGCCTTGAGGACTGTGCAGAGCCACGCGCTAGGTAGGGCAGCCGCACGACTCGCGCAGAGACGGCCAATCAGAAGGCCGATGTGCTCCCGTAGGGTGGGCCCATCGCGGCCGTCGTCCAATCAGTGAGCCGCCTCCATGCTGGTGTACAAGCCAGTACCATAGGCAAGACCCTTTTTGTTGATGTTGTATAGCAGGGGCTCTTCAACCGGGGGTCCAATAAATATTGAGGGCCCCCCTCAGTACTTAGGTACCTATGTGTGTTACTCATTTGTAAATAGTAAGTGGTTCCAATTTTGGTGGTCTCTGGCTTAAGGAAAGTTGAAAACTTTTGTTTTATGTTTGTTCATTTATTTGCCTGGTTGCTTGTTGAATTTTTTAATTGTTTGTATGTTTGTTTATATGCCTGATCAGGTCACTAGCAGGGCAGATCGCTGCTGGATGCCAACCCCAGCTTTAATTATATACTGAAAGCAATATGTCAGATTTCTCTAGAGTTCTTTGGATAAATGCTGCATTTTGAGCATTATATACTCAGATATTATCAGACATCTGTATTTAAGCACACTTGAATTACATTGCCCGATATGCTAACAGAAGAGAGACAGAGTATGTGTGTGAAGTGGACGCATCCTAAATATGTGACATGGCCATTGTGCGCAGGTGTCAAACTGAAGGACTTTCTCCGTGACAATCAGCCGTTGTCGGCGTTCCTGGAGAACAACATGTCATTCCCACCACACGCCGTCGAGGAGATGGAGGCAGACATCAATTTGGAAAGGGTAACTGGGGAAGATGAAATTGCATGCAAATGAAATAACACTGAATATGCATTAATTTCATTTTTTTCCGTTTCAAACATGCATTGTTGTTATATTTGCGGTTATAATATTTGTGGTTCTTACACTTCATGTTCAGCTGCACAAGGGGTTGATAAATTCAATAAAATGTTTTTCTCTTTTATTTTAGTTCATTTGACTTGAATTCTGTGTACAAAATCAGTGTGTGGAGCTTTTTCCAGACTCATGCTCCTCTGTCCTGCGATGTTCATGCCCAGGTGCTGATGAGAGGGTTCGGCGTGCGCCTGAGGGATCTGTGCAATGGGACCTTCCTAGAAGAGTCTGTGAACGTGTCGGACAGCAACGTACTTCTGCTGGCCCGAGGCCTCATCTGCAAGTCCTGGGACCAGTGGCCCAGCGGGCCGGAGAGCCACTTCTTGTCCAGCCTTGACTTTCTGAAGCCCATGCAGGTGGGCACATGCTACGCTGCAAATCAAGCTTCAGCATCTCCAATCCCAGAGGCCACATAATATAATACTTTATCCCATATCACCTTCTAATACTAGAGACATCAACCCCAGCTCAAAAATAAATCACCTCATTAGATTAACCACCATTGCATTACTTTAACTACACTCATGTTTCTTTTAATTGCTCTCTGCAAATTAATAGGGATTCAAAAGACTTGTTATTTAAAGTTAAACCATAACATGTATCCTCGAAGTATAACATGTCCCTTTGAAGAGGTTTGGGTCATCCTGGCTTTGACCAACCTCAGCTGGTTTTTGACTGTTTACTCATCCTGGCTTTGACCAACCTCAGCTGGATCTTGACTGTTTACCCAGCATGACAGTCCATTGTCCAGAAAATTAAGTCATGGAGCCATATGACGAGGAGCACTGTCTCTTTCAGACAGTCCTTTTTATTGGTCGCTTGTGTTTTCTTGTGTATCCCCATGATAGAAATGGGTGGTTAAAAGTCAATGGGATCGAGCCTGCAAATATGATACGACGACACTTTAACTTTTATTGATTTAACCCACCCATTGAGGATGCAATGGACCTCATGACTTCTGTGTCCTGCGATAAGCTGCAGGCTCACCGTGACCTCACACTGGATAAGCAATTCCAGAAAAAAACCAACGAATCATTTATAGCGACATTTGGTATTTAGTCGCTTTACACAAGCATGAATTCAGGTACATTGGAATGCTTGTCTTTGCTTAATCCGTCTTACTTTCCATGAGACAGAGTTGAGAGAAAGCTTAGGGTCAGCCAATGTGGTGCGCCTCTGGAGCTGGGGGTCAAAGGTCTTACTCAAGGGCCTACAGTCATGTGACTATTCTGCCAAGGCTGGAGTTCAAACCAGGCATCATCTGATCAAAGACATAGGGACTTAACCCACCAAGACACTCACCACCCTATTCTTATGGAAAGTTAATTGAATGGTCTTCAAGAATAGTGGCTCAATGCCGATTAAGTTAGATCTCTTATGTCAAAATAAAAAAAGTATATGTAATCTTGCATAAATCCATCCATTTTCTAATCTCTTGCTTGTTTCTCATAATCGTGCTTTAATCTAAACACCATTAACTTCCACTTAATCAAGCGATTTTGTCCACAGGGGGGCGTGAAGTCAGACACTCAGGTCATCCAGGAGCTGTCAGAGGCAACAGAAAGCTTTCTGAAGAGCTTGGGGTCGCTGGTGGTTCAGGTAGGTCTGCTGTGGAGATCAGTCATAGGAGGCTTCTTGCGCATGTGAAAACAGCCACAGAATGTCAGCCTCTCTCAGGTCGTAGGTAAAATGCTTGTAAGACAATATGGCCGTTCCAAAGGTTACTTTGGTCTATCTCTCGTATCCTGCTTGTTTTACAATAATCATCCAAACTTAGTCACTTTTCATTATCTCCTGTTGATATTGGGGGAGAACTTACTTACATGTTGTCCATCACGCAACTCACACCTTCTGCGGGCTCCATGGGAGTTTTCACCGTGGCTGGAACAGCTGGGAATGTAGAGCTCCGGATGTGGGAAACGGCGGCTCAGACTGGGACTCGCTCAGAAGGACTTAGTCGCGCATCCGTTGGAAACTTGAGGGGAAGCAAAGCAGTAGGAGAAGCAGGTGGAGAATTAAGTGAGACACCAGGGAAGACTAGAGCGTTATAAAGCCAGTAAACTGTATTATTCTTTGGGTGAGGATAAGGGTCTATGGGTGTTTGTCAATATGCGTATCTGACCATACTTCTGTTTTCTTGTACCCGTTTGACACCATCTTCCATTGCCACCTCAAATCCTATTCCTCACGTTCAGTTTCCGTCTCAGCTGGTGTGCCCCAGGGTTCAGTATTGGGGCCCCTATTGGCTATATATTTCGCAAATACAATGTTAACTTTCATTGTTATGCAGATGACACCCAGCTCTACATTTCTTCTAAACCCAGCTCCTCTCTTCTACCCACATCCCTCTCAGATTGTCTTATGGAAATTAGATCATGGCTCTCCTTCAACTTTCTCAAACTCGATATAAATAAAACTGAAGTTCTACTCGTCGGTGCACCTTCCACATTAACTAAGTCCCCTAATTTCACTGTCAATATTGATAACTCCTCCATTCACCCCTCCACCCAGGTTAGGAGTCAGGGTGTCATCCTCGACAACACTCTCTCATTTCACTCACACATTAACCATATCACCCGGGCTGCATATTTTCATTTACGCAACATTAATCGACTCCATCCTGTCCTCACCCCCCATGCTGCTGCCATTCTCGTTCATAGTCTCGTCACCTCCAGAATCGACTATTGCAATTCTCTTCTATTTGGCCTTCCTAAA
>JAUMHC010000054.1:6473150-6485915 GCA_032359785.1 Heteromormyrus szaboi | reverse complement strand
ATGCTCTGTAAGGTGACCTTGGGTTTTTGAAAGGCGCCCACAAATAAAATGTATTATTATTATTATTATTATTATTAATAAAGGACAGTTCCAACACTCAAGAACAGCAGTACTAGTGGAAAATTCCCCAGGTGCCGTTCCCCCAATCCAATTATTAAGGATGCATCAGTTGTATCCTCACCAATGAGATCAATCCCATGAATTTATTGTGTCCCAAGTTTGTGCTTGGGGGGAAAGTTAGCAAAAACGCTCTTTCCAAGAACACAGATCTGTTCGTTGCATTCTTGGTATAGATAGACACCCTTTGCATGGCATAACAGAACAAGCAGCACAATGGAATTCGACGACTCACCGGTAATGTAGCGTCGAGCAAACCCAGTCCAGACCTCGGGGACCCACAGTCCACGTTTTTTCCGGGAGCTGGGAAGGAGCAAAAATGTGGACTGTCTGGCATGGAGCTCAGAAGGAGCAAAAACGTGGACCATCTGTGTGTCCCAGAGGACCGGGTTGGGAAACACTGCTTTAGTGGGTTAGGGTTGGCTAAGTGCTGAGCTAAGAAAACCTCTTTAGCCCAGTTTGAGGGACGGCACCAGAGACTGCAGCATCTTACTCGGAATCCTGCCTTTCTCCTGGGGCCACCCACTCTGAAGGTGATCAGATGTATAGATGAATGAGCCATTGGTCTGTAGTATGTGGAGCATCACTGGAAGTGTCTCAGGGAAGATCTGTGTTATTTCTGCAACATCAGCCAAGGTTGGCAGCATATTACCGCTGATGTGGCTGGATAAGGACTGAAAAGGACTACCCTGAAATGGCGTTAGTCGTCCTGCCTATGAAAATTTAACTTTGAGTGAAAAAAGACATGTTTTCCCAGCATTCCACTGGGTAAAACCCGAGAGAGAGGGCTTTGAGTTTGGATTCCTCGGTGAGTGATTCTGGGACGCCTTTCGCTGTACATGAGCTGCATTTTAGTTTCTGTTTTGTCTTTAATGGACTGGCGGTGACTTTGCTTCTTAAAGTTTGTGTTCCTGGCCTGTGTTTGGTGCCTCTGTTGGTGCCAGGTTTTGGTCTTTGCTAGCCAAACGTCGCGGGGGGGGGGCGGGTAAAATAGAATCTGGCCACCAATATGCAGTGCTTCCGAATTTGCTTTCTGTCTTTAATTTTCCTTTTCTAATTCTCATTGTGCCGCAGGAGGGGTTGTAATTATCGGGACAAATTTCTCAGCCTTAATCATTTCTGGACTGCTAAATATTCAGCACACATCAATTTGGTCCCCTATTACTGGATATTATACTGTAGTTTTAATAAAGAACAGTAGGACAAAGGTTAGAAGCGTACAGAATGTGGGATTATAGTAAAATATTTAGTTACCATGGTTTCAGGACTTACATGGCTATTGAAATGAAACAATACTGCATCAAATGTGCCCACTCCCCTTACAGCCAACACTGTATGCAAAATAACTTAACGCCATCTGAAAGCCCTGAAAAGAACACGTCCCCCACTGCTCTGGAAAACGCGACTGTCTCCTGTGCTGGACGATAATCGCCCCCAACAGAGCTATGCGTGCAGGAAAAGGCGTTCAAGCCTAATTAATCTCACAGCTGGCCGAGGCAAATGATTTCGAACAAATTATTTAAGCATCTCAGCTATGTGTGTGTGTCGCAAGATCAAATATTAAGAAGTGTAGCGGACGGATTAGAATAAGCCTTTTGAGGGCTTAATCGATAGCTTTTTAATGCCGTTTCAAAGATTAAAAAACATGCCAAGACTTTCCTAGACTGCCTGTACCAGTCGTGAAGCATTTAGCACCGTTTAGCTGATCCAGTGTTAATAGCCCTACCAAGAACCTCCATTAACAGCTATCACCTGTGCCCCCGACCCCCTCCCCACACACCAACCCCCGCCCTTAGCTTGCCAGCATGAGGAGCTGGCACGACCTGCGCCACGAGGTCCTGTACCTGATGCACAACGCCAGCGGCTCCCCCATGCTCGTGTACCAGGCCGTCTCCCGCATCGTCTGCGGGCACCCCGAGGGGGGCGGCCTCAAAATCAAGTCCCTCAACTGGTACGAAGACCACAACTATAAGGCTCTGTTTGGCAGTCAGAACAGCAGTGAGAACGAGCCGGTGTTCGTCTACGATAACTCCTCCAGTAAGTCACCAAAATCAACGTGCATTTATTCTGTGTTGCGACTGAGAAACAACTGCTGAAAATGTTTTAATTACAAATAAATCACATCTGTGGGCTAATTACAGGCAGGTTTGAATACAGATAATTCACAGCTAAAAGTATTTGTAACTACATGATTTTTATTGTATTGAAAATGTACTGGATAATTGTTAATGGATGGAAATACATGTCCACAGTTAAGTATTTTATTGCCCGTCTTCTAAATTAAACATCCATCCATCTCTCCATGCCTAGTAAAAGGTTTCAGTCTATAAGTAAATCAGAGCCTTAACAGGACAGGTAACTGAATTGTTTTTTATGTCAGATTGAGTTGTAAAATCAGAGGACTGGAGATGCTCTTCTGATATCTCAGATCTGAGCATGTTCCACCTTTCTCAGATGAGGGCTATTATGGCACAATAGCTCGTTAATAGCTCGTTATACAGTGAGTACGGCTGAGAAGGAAGGCTGGATCATTGCGGCCGTTGGTCAGTTTTGGCCGCCACTCATCTCCCCAGGCCCCTTCTGCAACAAGCTGATGATGAACCTGGAGTCCAGCCCCATGTCTCGCATGATCTGGAGGGCACTGAAGCCCCTGCTGGTGGGGAAGGTGCTCTACACTCCCGACACAGCCGCCACACAGAGGATCATCAAGGAGGTGAGTAACGGCTCGTGGGCGGAGCCTCCGAAATGGTGTCTTACGTACTGTGGTCTTGAAATTCTTGTGTGCTTCTCTGCATTTTTTTTTGAAGGCTCATAATAAATATGACTGATGTATCTGTTTTAGGGTGACCAACCGTCCTGTATTTCCCAGACTTGTCCTCTTTTTTGAGACCTAAAAATGCCTGAAATATCCAGGATTTCGCTTTATGTCATGTTGACATTTGCTGTCTACAGCCAGAATACTTCCTTTGTGTATATTTCCATTGCTTCCATGCCTCTCTTTGTATCCCGCACCCAGTGTCCTCTTTTTTTGCCCATCAAAACATGGCCGCCCTAACCTATTTGTTGACTTTTGGTAATGTACAGAAGTGAATGATTATACAAAAGGGAGACGCCACCCAAATGAGTAATACAAAGTACTTTGCCTAGAACGGGGTGTCTCGACCGGGCTTGCACTGTGGAAGCATTTCTAGGAAATTCAGTGTTGGTGGGGGTGAGGGAATGATCGTGGAAGAGAGTAAAGGAATAAAACCCCAGTTAAGTAAGATGCCCCCCCTCTCGCTCTGCTAGGTGAACAAGACATTCCAAGAGCTTGGCGTCCTGAGGGATTTGGGTGGTGTTTGGGAGGAGCTGAGGCCCAAGATCTGGAACTTCATGGAGAACAGTGAGGAGATGGATATAGTCCGGGTGGGTATAGTGCTTCTACTCTACAAGTGATACAGATACGTACCCAGAAAGAGTCCCTTGACAGTCACTCTTGTCAGTCTCATATCCATCCCCACTTAATCCCACCTGGAGAACCACAGTCTATCCCAGGAACCATGGGCACAGACTGGAACCATCCCTGGGCAGTGACACACACACACCAACCTGCCCTGCATGCTTTTTGGACTGTGGGAGGGAACCAGAGCCCCCAATGGAAACACACATGAACATGGGGAGAATGTGCAAACTCCACACAGAAAGGACCTGGGACTGAACTCAGGACCTTCTTGCTGTGAGGCAGCAGCACTGCACCACTGCACCACCCTCCCATCTCTTATGTTATAGCAAAAAAAAAACCCATCCAAATAACAAACTAATACCAAGATAATCCAGTGTTACTGCAGCAATGAACCACTGCACTGTTGCGATATGGTAACCAGCTAACAGTCTAGAGGTAACTGGATCGGAAGTGATGTTAGATAACTAGGCTGTAAATAACAGTGAAGGAAACCTGTGTGGACAGAAGGTTTAGGTAATTGTGACATTCCATTCATTTCATGGAGCAAAACCCAGAAGAGGAACACTACCATGTGTAAACGAGTGTTGATGCAAGTTAGAAAGGGAGACAGATTCAGATGTGTGTTGGTATAATTAGATTTGAGATGTCCACAGTTTCAATACATAATGAAGTATAATTTATTATGAGAAACAAAATAGCACAGTTTGTCAGTTGTTTCTTCCGGTGACAGTAGAGCATCTGCAGTGATTTACATAAAATCTTAGCAGGTCATAAAATTTCCACTTAATAGTTTGCGATCTTGCATTGTACCAAAATACGATACTGCCACCTTGTGGTAAACACACCGTATTACACCATCTCACTTTAACTTCTCGTTCATACCAAAAGTGCACCAACGGCGACCTGATTATCCATTAGAAACTATTTGATTGTCATGTTCACGCCTTAGAATATAGGTTGGGAGTGATTATTGATGATCATTAAGTACCACTGTAAAATATGTGGAGAATCTTACTTAGTGTATGATACGTGATGGATGATCTGTACTAGACTGCCCCCTTGTGTTTTACAGACTTTACTGAAGAACAATGCCAGTGCCCACTTCCTGAACACCCAGCTCACTGGGACAGAGTGGAGGGCAAAGGACGTGTCCAGTTTCCTGTCCAAGCTCTCTGAGGACACACAGCCCACGGGGACAGTCTTCACATGGAGAGACATCTTTAATGAGACTGACCGTGCTGTGCAGACCATCTCCCACTTTATGGATGTGCGTCTCTTTTACCATTTTTCACTTGTGTCCCCAAATTCATTGTGGAGGTTAAGGTCTAGATGTCATCTAGACATGAAGATAGTATTAAAATACTAAACGATCTTTAATGCAAACAGTGGTATAGCAAATTATGTATAAAAAATAACCTCATTACTCTAATTTTGAGTAATTCAGGAAGTGTTGCATGGTTTTGGTGGAACGGTAGTGTAGCCTTGTAGATAACCTTAGTGCTTTGATGGATTTATTTGATAGAATATATTGGCTTGAAGCCCCAAAGAATCTGCATCTGAACCTTGTAACTGAATCTCAGCTACACAATGAAACAGCTGTAATACAGTTTACCATTAAGGTTCCACATGTGAACTTTCACTTTCAACAGTTGTTGGTGACATTTCAGGCGGCTCACTTCACTGATGATTCCTTCTCCAAAAGTGTGTCAATTTAGATAAACTGGAGCCAGTGGATAATGAAGAGATCCTGGTGAACGAATCCATGCGGCTACTGGATGACAGGAAATTTTGGGCTGGAATCGTCTTCCCGGACATAGAATCCAACAGTTCCGAACTGCCACCCAATGTGAATTACAAGATTCGCATGGATATCGACAATGTTGAACGGACCAATAAGATCAAAGACGGGTATGCGGATCTGTTCTTGGAGCCTTTGCCATTTGAGGCCTCCAGAGCATGGCTGATGTTTGACTTTTCTCTCCTGGCAGTTACTGGGATCCCGGTCCGAGGGCCGACCCCTTTGAAGACCTACGCTACATCTGGGGTGGCTTCTCCTACCTTCAGGATGTCATTGAGCAGGGCATCATCCGAGCAGTCACCGGCACTAAGGAGAGGGTTGGCATATACATCCAGCAGATGCCTTATCCCTGCTACGTGGATGATGTGTAAGTGGTAATATAGGGTTCAGGTACTAGGTTGGTCTTCTTCACTGTTGTCTTATGGAGTTACACTGCAGTGCAGTTGTTTTTCTTTATTTGCATCTGTTTCCGTTTAAACTACTAAGCTACTAATAATTATGATTTCATAAGTTAGATTTTGCCGATACAAAGGTGTTAGAAACAGCAGGCCCCGACTGCATCCCAAATTTTATCTGGTGCACACTATTTTAATTGGAGCAGTCACTTCGTCAGCTTCTATGCCGGTGCACCGATGTGAATCGGTGAATCTTAGCATCCCTAATTTGGAGAGTATACTTGGTCAAGATAAGCAAATTTGATCCTGATTTTGGTCATTTAATGTCAGACCAGCCTGTGTGATTGTCTACGTTCTCAGAAATTCAATCCACAGACTAGTTGGCTAGATGAGACTGTTTGCTTGTCTGGGTAATGTATTCGGTAGTTGTTGTCTGGGTAACGTATTCGGTATTTGTTGTCTGGGTAACGTATTTGGTATTTGTTGTCTGGGTAACGTATTTGGTATTTGTTGTCTGGGTAACGTATTCAGTATTTGTTGTCTGGGTAACGTATTCAGTATTTGTTGTCTGGGTAACGTATTTGGTATTTGTTGTCTGGGTAACGTATTCAGTATTTGTTGTCTGGGTAACGTATTTGGTATTTGTTGTCTGAGTAATGTATTCGGTATTTGTTTCTCTGCCGACCTTCAGCTTCCTGCGTGTGACGAGCCGCTGCATGCCCCTCTTCATGACCCTGGCGTGGATGTATTCCGTGGCCGTCATCATCAAGGGCGTGGTGTACGAGAAGGAGGCTCGGCTGAAGGAGACCATGAGGATAATGGGGCTGAACAGCGGCATCCTGTGGGTCAGCTGGTTCATCAGCAGTCTGATCCCGCTGCTCCTCAGCGCCGCCATCTTGGTTCTCGCCCTAAAGGTGAAGTCAACCCATCTACTGTAAAATATCGTTGTCGTGTATTCATCAGATGATAATTACAAGATGATCATTTCTGAGTAGTATTTTTGATTGTTTTTTGCCATTAGATTGATTTGACTGCTCTTTTTGTGAAGAAGCATTTGGCTACTCGTCTGTTATTGTCTTCACAGATGGGGAACCTCCTGCCTTACAGTGACCCAGGGGTCTTGCTGGTTTTTCTCGGCTCTTTCGCCGTGGTGACCATAATGCAGTGTTTCCTGTTGAGCACCATCTTTTCCCGGGCCAACCTGGCAGCAGCCTGCGGAGGAATTATCTACTTCACTCTTTACCTGCCCTATGTGCTCTGTGTGGCTTGGCAGGACTATGTGGGTTTTGGCGGCAAAGTCCTGGCTGTAAGTAAATAACAAATATGATTTACAAGGGGTAGGTTTGGTTTCAACACTAGTAGGGACCAAATCAGCCCCAAACCCCCCATCCCCTAAATGCACACTGTTCTCCCACAGTATTGGTAGGGACAAGTCCCCACCTTCCACACCCAAATCTACACCCCTGAAAATATATATACAACCTTGTGCAAATTCATTGAAGCCAGCGTTTATAAGCAGACAAACTGACCACAGTCAAGATGGACATCACAGTCACATTAATTCATACTTATCTTCTTGGGTCTGGATTTAGGATCTGGTGGATTGATAAAAATTGTTTTGGAATAACCCAGGGTGGGGTGCCAATCCATCGCAAGGCACACACACCATTCATAGCTATGGGGAATATGGCAACTGAAATTAATCTCAGCATGTTTTTGGACTGTGGGGGGAGGGGGGGGGGAACCAGAGAACCTGACCCTCAGTGCATTCACCTGAAACACACATGGATGGCTGGAGCACAGTCATACCACCCAGCTCTAACCCCACCCGAGCAGGCCTGCCAGTCTGTAGGCACGGTGCATCCTCTCTCCATCCACTCAGCCCTAACCCCACCTGAGCAGGCCTGCCTGTCTGTGGGCACGGTGCATCCTCTCTCCATCCTCTCAGCCCTAACCCCACATGAGCAGGCCTGCCTGTCTGTGGGCACGGTGCATCCTCTCTCCATCCACTCAGCCCTAACCCCACCTGAGCAGGCCTGCCAGTCTGTGGGCACGGTGCATCCTCTCTCCATCCACTCAGTGTACTCTCTGCCCTGGTGGCTGTGCAGACCAGCAGGTCCCAGGCCACTGCATGCATGTCAGTGTGGCAGCTTATTTCAGTTAATTTGCACAAGTGTGTATATAACTACTTAAACCAAGCATGAGCATTATGGTTTCATTATACACGTCGATGCTATAATAACCATGGTAAGTTACGTTGTCATAGAGAGAAAACAGATTGCATGCTGTGCTTATACCTGTTCACAGAGTCTGTTGTCTCCAGTGGCGTTTGGATTCGGTTGTGAGTACCTGGCTCTTTTCGAGGAGCAGGGAGTGGGCATTCAGTGGAGCAACTTACTCTCTAGTCCCCTGGAGGAGGACGACTATAACCTCATCACCTCCATCATTCTTATGTATTTTGACTCCTTCCTGTATGGGCTGATGACCTGGTACATTGAGGCAGTTTTCCCAGGTAATGAGGAAGGGGGTGTATTTCCGCATGACAGTGTTGCCGTCTAACAGAGACACGTCGTGTTATTAACCCACTGACTGTCTCTCTCAGGCCAGTATGGGATCCCAAGACCCTGGTACTTTCCTTGCACCATGAATTACTGGTTTGGGGAAAGTGGAAAAACATGGACTCCGAATAAAAAAGTGAATTCAGAAGGTGCAGTGATTTTTACTGGCTTCTTGGGTACCTGTATAGTCGATCTTTATCACAGGGTGGGGGTTCGGGGCGCAGGCCACCCCCGACCTGGACAAACAGTGTGAATATTTTTGGTCCCCTTGGAGTGGGTAGGAATGCAAAGTGAAAACATATGAAAAACACAGGATACAAAGATCTGCAGGAGCGAGACATCCCGTGTTAACCTGCCGTAAACACACTTGGTGTCCTCCCTCCAAACCAGTACTGTACATATATTTTATGCATTTATGAGTCGCTAAACTTTTTGTGTGTTGTATGATCTTTATATGTCCTGTGTGGCTTTCGCCAAATTTCCAAAAAAAAAATTCTTATTCCGACCCCGGAATATATGTAAGCTGGGAAAATTGCGATGCACAGAGGCGCATCTTGTCAGCAGGCAGGGCAGGCAGCTGCTTGGGGCCCCCAAGCCACTAGATGGCGAACGAGAGCTGACACTTTAAACTACGGTAGTGGCAATTACGTTTTGAACGTTCATTCCTTTGAACTTTATCAGAGAATTTATTAACGTCAGATTATTTATTAAAATGATGACAAAAACTGGTTAGAGAGGGGGCCCCCAGTGAATTTTTGCTTGGGGCCCCAACAGACCCTAGGATTGCCTCTGGCGATGCAGCTGTACTTGTTGGTCTGCTTGTGCATATGGCAAATAAAAAATATCTTTATCTCTTAGCTATATGCATGGAAGAAGAGCCAACCCACCTGGGAATGGGAGTTTACATCAAGAACCTGGTAAAGGTGTATCGCCATGGAAACAAGGTGGCCGTGGATGGGTTGACGTTAAGCTTCTACGAGGGTCAGATCACCTCTTTTCTGGGCCACAACGGTGCAGGCAAGACCACAACCATGTAGGTGTTGAAAACCAAATTGGCTGTGGGATAAAGCAAAAATGTAGGATGTGAAGGATTTGACGTGATGTGTCTCTGTGTTCAGGTCCATCCTGACTGGGCTGATCCCCCCCACATCTGGCACCGCATACATCATGGGCAAGGATATCCGCTCAGATTTCAGTACCATCCGACAAAACCTAGGAGTCTGCCCACAGCACAATGTCCTCTTCAGCATGTAAGTAGCCGCCATTGTTATCGTTGTAAACTTCAGTGCAAATGAACTTCACAAACGACACACAGCATCTGCCCCGTAATTTATGACTGTAAATGATTCTTTTTTTTGTCCAGGCTTACTGTGGAGGAGCATATCTGGTTTTTTGCCCGTCTGAAAGGTCTCTCTGAAGACAAAGTGAAGGCTGAGATTGAGCAGATTATCGCCAACGTTGGTTTGCCGCACAAACGCCAGGCTAGAGTCAGCCAGTTGTCTGGTAAAATGCTTATTCCTGCTTGCTGAGGAAAATGATGATGAACGTCTCAGCATCTACTGCAGATGCAGACCGAGTGGCTGTTCTGTCCTTTTGCAGGTGGAATGCAGCGGAAGCTGTCGGTGGCTTTAGCATTCGTCGGAGGTTCAAAAGTCGTCATCCTAGACGAACCGACTGCCGGTGTGGATCCCTGTGCCCGTCGAGGCATTTGGGATCTCCTGTTGAAATATCGTCATGGTAACCCAATTGCTTGTTCATGTTGTCTGTATTACAGGGCTAGAGGACTATAAAAATTAAGATGGCACCCTTGTTATGATCCTACTAGGCCGAACTATCATCCTCTCTACCCACCATATGGACGAAGCTGACATCCTGGGAGATCGCATCGCAATCATCGCCTGTGGGAAGCTCTGCTGTGTGGGCTCCTCTCTTTACCTGAAGACTCATCTAGGTACAGGTTACTATCTGACCCTAGTCAAGAAGGACCTGGATCTGTCCACCAGCTCCTGCTCCAACGGCACGGTCTCCTACATCAAAAAGGTGTGAGAGGTTGGACAGGGATTATTCTTGGCTTTCCTAGGCTTGGTTATTGAGTAAAGAAGAAAAGATTAACCTGTATTCGTTATTAACATTGAAGATTTGTCAGTCATAGCATTTTTTGTGGGTGTCAATATTTTTTATATAAGCTTTGTGAAATAATGAAGGGAATTCTGAATGTTCCTGGTCCAGGAGAACAGTGATTCGGGAAGGTGCTCTGATGCTGGGATTGACGACAAGTGTGAATCTGCGGCCATTAGTAAGTTGGTGAGAATACATTTACACAGCTCAAGTATACAGTAAATTTATGTTCATTCAGGGATTTTTAAATGCGCCTAATCAAAATGCATGTCACTGACAATTCCTTTTGACTTGTCCCTTTTCGTCCTGTCCAATCAGATGTATCGCTCATCTCTAACATGATCTTCAAGCACGTGCCTGCTGCACGCTTGGTAGAAGATCTGGCCCATGAGATCACTTATGTGCTTCCCTACAAGTCAGCCAAGGACGGTTCTTTCGGGGAGCTCTTCCATGAGATCGACAACTGCATGTCTGACCTGGGATTCTCCAGTTATGGTATCTCCGACACCACTCTAGAAGAGGTATACGGACAGTGTCCCGCGGTCATCAGAGACTTTAGACCGTAAGCAGTTCAAATGATTATAATAGTTTTTGGTGTACCAGGCGTGTAAACCATTCCCTTAATATCTCCATCCTGTCTTCTCTTCAGATCTTTCTTAGGGTTGCTAAGGAGAATGGAGCAGACGCGGAGATGATTTCAGGTTCGATGCCTACAGTAATTGAGTACTTATTGAAGAACCCAGGCTTGTGGCTGTATTGTGCTCTTCCATGCATTGAATGAACGCGATATTTGGGGCCCGCACTTGCACAGACGGCACCATTCCGACCCATAGGAGGCGTGCTTTTGGAGATCGCCCAAGCTGTCTCAGACTGTTCACCAACGACACCACTTTCAACTGTGAAGAGTCTGAAACATACCCAGGTAGAGCTGTTTAATGTAGCATTCACTTGAATGATTTCAGACAAAGTATTGTTGAAAGTAGCGTTTCTCCAGAAGTTTAAGTAGGGCTGCTCGATTATGGCAAAAATCATAATCATGATTATTTTGTTAAACATCTCATTAAATATCATGCATTTATTGAACTTTAAAAAAAAACTTGTCTCTTCATAATAATAATAATAATTCAATTGTGAAACAAAGCTGGAAAGAGGTATGCTGTATTTATAACACGACAAAACGAGAGCATCACTGCAAAACAAAATGAGGCACAATAATCGTTTTCTCATGATTATTTTGTTTTGATAATCATTGGAAGCCAAAATCGTAATTGAAATTAAAATCCAAATAATCGCCAAGCCCTAAATTTATGTATGAAATATTTCAAATATGCTAACTTTTCAGGGTGGCTGAGTAGGTAGCCACCCATTGACAGAACAAAGGGGGCAGAGTCCCATCCCCATTCTGGGTGAGTCCTTGGAACAGGAGTTTCTAAAGCCATATCCGTGATTTCAGTCATTTTCTCTGTCTAGAGTCGGACTGCTTAAGTGGAATAGAGGGCAAAGGGTCATACCAGGTCAAGGGCTGGAGTCTGAAGAAGCAACAGTTTGTTGCCCTGCTGTGGAAAAGGTTCCTATATGCTCGCCGCTCCAGGAAAGGTTTTTTCGCTCAGGTGAGAAACAAAAACAAACTGCATGACCTCTAAGGTACCCTCCTAAGGCTGTTCAGTGGGTATCTGTATGTAACCTGAACCTGTCGCTGGCAGATTGTGCTGCCTGCAGTTTTTGTGTGCATCGCCCTGATCTTCAGCCTCATCGTTCCTCCTTTTGGAAAGTATCCCAGCCTGGCTCTACATCCCTGGATGTATGACGAGCAGTTCACCTTCATCAGGTATGAGCAGAGCTTCATTAATCTTATCGTGAATGAATGAACGTTAAGCCCAGAGCAATTTCAACAACTTAGGAACTAGTATGTTACAACAGATGCTAAAACCTATGTGAATTAATCATGTATGTATATCTTAGCTCCTACATTAATCACAACTGTTTTTGCAGCAATGATGCCCCTGAAGATGCTATAACTCAAAAATTATTAGATGCCTTGACCGACCGTCCTGGCTTTGGAACACGGTGCATGGATGGTGACCCTATTCTGTAAGTGTAACCCTCCCCAACCACTGTGGCTTTCAATAGAAATTCTTGTGGGCTGATCCATGAATGTGGTTTTAGGAACAGCCTGTAGGTTGGCTGATCTAGATTAGTGTATGTGGTTGTTGGAAGACCCTGTAAGTTGGCTGATCTAGATTAGTGTATGTGGTTTTAGGAACAGCTTGCAGGTTGGCTGATCCAGATTAGTGTATGTGGTTGTTAGAACAGCCTGCAGGTTGGCTGATCCAGATT
>JAUMHC010000054.1:6437938-6454178 GCA_032359785.1 Heteromormyrus szaboi | reverse complement strand
GTATTGGGTTTATTGTAACACTGAAAATGCATCATTCATCTCCACTGGCCCTCTGATTCTTATCCATTTCATTTCACATTTAAAACAGCAATTGTTGACCAAAGTGCTGTACAATCTTCAAGGAAAGTCAAACCGTACAAGACACTTTAAAGCACCAATAAATATCATGTTGTTAGTGTGTGTGACTGTATGTTTACTGGGTCATTTCCAGTGGAATATTAAACCAAGGTGCTGAAAGCCTAAGGCCTTTGTTTTGCCGTGCAGCTGTCGTGCACTTCGTTGGAGCGCTGGAGGTCGGCCTTGCCTACTACCCTTTCTTCGCCTGCTTGTCTTCCCCAGTTCGAGAGGCTGGGGCTGTGCTGGGCTTCATCTACAGTCTGATGTGGTCTGCAGACATCTGTGCATATAAACCATCCCTGTGTCTATTGCATAAGCTTTACTAAAACCTACTTTTGCAACATTTGACTTTATAATTAATTAATCTGCAGTATAAACATTTTACAATAAGTAGCTTTGAAAGGTGACCTCATAGATCTTGAGAAGTTAGTGTTTAAAATGGCCTTATTCCTGTCTCCTGATTCTGTGGTTTAACAGATGATCTTCTCACCGATTGCTACTTTTTGTGGTTTATTCAGGTCTATGACTTTGTGGCCATTGAAACTCTGCAATATAACCCCCTTTGCAGGCTTATCGTGTCGACATGGAACACAATCAGCTGTCCAGCTGGTAACGTGGGTATTCTGGACATTGACCCATTGCTGTACGCCATTGTGTACCTAAATTTGTATATACAGCTCTGGAATTAAGAGACCACAGCAAGATTTTTTGTTTCACTTATTCCTCAATTTATTGGTATGCTTCTGTGCAAAATATACATTTTTCTGCAAACTGCAGTCTGATTCTTCACTGTTTCTCATTAATGAAGGGCTTCTTCCTTGCTTTATGGGACTTCAATCCTGCTTCTAGGAGCCTGATATGAACTGTCCTAGCAGTGAATCTCACACCTGCATTTAATGTTTCCCATTGCTTTTGAAGGTCACTTGATGTCATCCTACGATTCATGAGGCACTGTCGGCTGCGTTCACGGTCAACTCTGAGATTAGAAAGTTACATCTGCCCTTTACCTGGCTGTTTTTTGGTCGTTCTCAGTGTCTCCTGCTTCCCATTGTTCTTGTATATTGTATTTTGAACCTGGAAGCAACTTGCTGCTCAGCGTAGCCTCTGCCAGCAGAACCACGATTAAACCAGGATTTAAAAATGCAGACTTAAAAAAAATATGGAGCGGTTTCTTAATTTTTTCCAGAGCTGTATATATTATTGCTTGCGATTTTATATATAATTTTTCATGTGTAGCAGCTTCATATATAGATGTTTTTGTCCTTCGTCTTTTGGACTCTAGGTGCTGGGCAGCTTCCAGAAACCCATCCTGCAGTGGCCAAGCATCTTCTGCCTGACTTTCCTGCTGGGCCGTTTCGTACACATGCTGGTCAAAGCCATTCGCATCCGCATGGGGCTGGAGGACCACGAGGTGACTGTGCGTCGCGCCGAACTGGTTTAGCGATTCATAAGGAGATAGTGCGGCTCACCTTAATGTGTTAGTAGCAGTGGATGCTGAAAATTAAATAAAAAAACACCACCTTTTCTTAAAGGGGCAGTACACCTCGAAACTGAAAAGACAATATGGTTTAGAGGGGCTTCAGTGGTATCTATCCATCTAGGTCGTTCTGCTGGAAGATGCTGAGTTTTGGATAGAATGGCATCCTTTTGTGGTGATTAAAATACCAGCAGAATACATTTGGAAAAATTCATCAGCAATGTCTGTTACCAGAAATCATGACGCAGCATAATCCACAGACTTAGTAGTTAGCAGTGAAATGTAGGATTTATTTTCTTCTAGCAAACTACAGGCACCAGTTCTTCTGCACGGTGATACGATTGGTGTGTGGAGTCCCTTTAAAGTATGGTTACGATTCATGTATGTTCATACACGTTTGGGACCAACTACAATTATAGTGCCACACATGCATGGGTTTGTGAACACCATGTTTTGTGTCCTGTGATTGACATCACTGAGGCCCAATGGAAATTGAGGCACACTGAGCAGCCAATCTGATTTTGGAGGAGGGAGGCAGCATCACCCCTGTCCTTCCCATTGGCTTAGACACTGATAAGTAGTTGTTCTGAACTAAATGGGGGTACTGATGAAGCAGATCAGGCTGTCATGAGCTCTAATCTGACTCTCTCCAGGAAACAGAGCAGCTGTTTCAGACGTATCAGGCCAAATACGTGCAGACTTTGCTGCAGAGACCACCACAAAGGTAAAGCTCAAACTCAGAGCAGCCCTGCTCTCCCCATGGATTTCCATACCTACCGCAGCAAATGATGCGATCATTAATGCGATGGCTGAATTTGTGTGACTGAGATCCTGAGACACCTGCCATCACAGTTCAGAGCATTTAATTCAGATGCGCTTATTTTTTATTTATATATTTTTCTTATAGGGAAATAAAGAAGAACTGGATTCAGAGGAACGTTTACGACTGGGACCCTTATTTCAGGTTCCCCAACAGAATGATTGGCACCTCTATCATCTCTCTGATTGGCCTGTACATGGTGAATATCTACCTCTATAAACAGTGTTTCTCCACAAATGACAAGCATGTCTCACACCATTTCTTTAAAGTGTTTGGCAATATCATCGCGTACTGTGATATGTCACTGATGCAAAGTGTGATTTTCCTTGTGACGGACCTCTTTAGATCACGCTAGCCGACCACAGCCTCAGCAGCTACGTGTTTGACGAGCTGGACAAGCTGAGGGACTCCCTGGCCGAACTGGTCAGCTCCTGCAGCCAGTTAGAGAACCAGTTTGCCGCTCTCAGCCCTCAGCTGGTGGAGTTCAGTCATGTTGCCAGAAGTAACACAGCCCATCATTCTCAATTAATTGCAGCCCAACCTGAAAGAACAGAACAGCAGTAGCATAGTACATATACAGTAACAGTAGTATTACTATTATATTATATTAGTAGTATAGTAATAAATACAGTAATAAATAAGCAAATCTTTTTTATCTTAATCATAAATTTATGCTTTTCTTCTTTAGACTAGTGAACAATCATCTATATTATTCAAACTTTCCTCATCTAGAGACCTGGTTTGCTACGACCTTCTTCGCCGCCTTGACCTCTGTGACGTACACATTTCACATATTGTCCTGCTACAGGTTGGTGAAATTTCAAATTTCAAGACCATAATTTTCAGGCTTTTCCATCATCCTCCTCCTGTTGACCAGTTAGGCTTCAGAGGGGATCTGTCTACCAGGCCTGGCTTGTGGAATTTATAGCTTGCTGTCATTCCTTCATTACAGGAAGCACCTAAAGAGGCTTTGGGCAGGACAGAAAGGCTTCCTTCCTGAGAGGCTCCACAATCCCAGCTCTGCAATCAGCGTTGTGAGCGGAGATTTTTTGATGATGTGAAAAAAGCACTAGTGTTGATTAAAATGAATCATAATTCTTTGGAGAAAAAGAAAATCAATAGCAAATAATTACACCCAAGCTGTATCAGCTGTGAAACAGAGTACATGCAGGTTACATCTGTAATAAAACAATCCAATATGTATCTTAGGCGGCCATTACTCGGTATACCGGCTGGCAGATAGCCTTCACTTTATGGGGTAAGTACAGTGTGCTTTGAAATCTCCTCCTCCCTTGTTGACATATTATTGTTAATAATTAACAAAAAGGTCATTCAGCTTCAACTTCAACTCTGCTTGGACAACGAGTCCTATTGAAACTTTCCCTTACCTTTGTCTTTATCAAAGAGCAGGAACTGCTGACACAACAAAGAACTGAAAAGTGGTTTACACCGGGAGCAGTACCCCAGGAAGCATGCATTAATCCATTATTGTTAATAGTTTCGAGAAGATCTGTGGTTATAAGCATTTGCGGCTGTGCACATGTAAGATGGGAGGCCCCTCTTGAAAACACAGCGTTCAGTCTTTGATATTTGGTTATTTCTGTTGTTCAGGCTACATCATCGTCCACTTCGTGCAGTTCCTGTTTGCGCTGCTCTTCGTCTACGGAGTGGTTCTGCCCATTCAACACGGTCACGGCCTGAAAGTGCTGATAAACTTCGGCATCGTCCTGTGGGTGATGGGAAACGATCACGTGTGTTCGGGATGTAGCTAAAGGCGCGTGATACGATAATAAACTTATCGGTAATCTTGTCGTTTTTTTTTCCTGACTGTTTCAGAGGAGCCATAGTATTGATTATAGGACTGGTGATAATTCAGATTATACTGGTCCAGATCTTCTTCCTTCAAGACAAGATTTCCCCCACGGATAGCCAGAAGCCCTTAGCAATAAACAACAGGTATGCTTTCAACCACTAGAATATCCAATGAGTCTTTTATTGTGCAATTAATACACCATGAGCTACAGTTTTACTACCAGAGTTATTTTTAATCGTATATACAGTGCCAGTCGAAAGTTTGGACACGTCAAGCTGCCTACCAAGGAGAATGATGGCGTCGTATCACATGACCTGGCCAGCTAATATAAACATAGTTTTGGAGGATTTTAGAACTAGTTTGACCAGAGAGTGATGGAAAAGCAACCAATGAGGGCTCAGCATATGTGGGAGCTCCTGCAGGACAGCTGGAAAAGCATCCCAGGAGACCACCTCATGGAACTGGGGTAGAGGAGACAGTAGGGTCAGCCAGTCCCTGGGGCAATTGGGGTTAAGGGCCTTGCTCAAGGGCCCAATGGTGGCATTACTCTGCCAAACCAGGGATCTGAACCGGCAACCTTCTGAGTCGCAACCCACATGGCTGCCCTTCCAACAAATTAATACTTTTTTGGTCAGTGCATAATTCCATATATGTTACTTTATAATATATGTCCATATATGTTTTGATGTCTTCATAAATATTCTAAAATGTAGAACTAACTAGAATTCTAATGTAGTACTAAGACACATTTCTATAGGTGGGTGTGTCCAAACTTTTGACTGGAACTGTATTTCATCATAAAACTCTCCACTAGCCAACACTCCCCTGCCTCACCACTAGGAGGTGCCCCAGCTCTTTATGAGAGCATATATAAGCGTTTCTCGTCCTCGTTCTCCGGGACGCCCCCAGTCCACGTTTTTGCTCCCTCGGCACTGTCTGGGGTTCCCTGAGGACTGGTTTGAGGAACACTCCCAGGGAGGGAGTAAAAACGTGGACCGTTCGGGATCCCTGGGCCCCGTGCTGAGGAACACTGACACAGAAAAGGAGAGTGTTTCAATGTGATTCTATCACAGTCCTTGAAACTGTATGTTGGCGTGTGTTTCCACAAGTGCAGCACACATTGTTCCTGGAAGATACTTTACCTGCTTTTACTAATGACTTCATTATTGGTGTTTGCGTTGGTGTTGGTAATAGTTTGGCCGATGTCCTTTTAGTCAAACATTTAATGCTGTGTTTTATTAACTCATTTCTCATCGTCAGTCGGTTAGCTTTGCAGAATGTACTAATGCTATGTAAACTCTGCGCTATCGTGCCCTTAGAAATGCAATCAAAATGTTTATAGACGTGCATACTTATTGTACTATGGAACAGACGCAAACCGGTAAATGATTGTCCGTACAGAACTTGTGGAGAACAGTCCAGTGCTTAACCTTGCCGTATATTTCATTTTCTTGTCAGAAAGGGCTTCCACAATTTTAACTACTTCTTCTTCTTCTACAACGTGATTATGGGCCTGAGTAACTGCGTGGCGCGTTTGCTGATGAGCGCCATCGTGGGGACCTGGCTGGTGTCCCGCATCGACCGCACCGTCATGCCAAGGGGCTATGAGTCCTTAGACCCAGGTGAGAAGGGGGAGGGACACACTGCATACTGGACCCCCCCACGAGTGAGCGGGTGCAAACTGCATGCTGAAGTATGCATACTGTAGTTGCGCATTTTAAAATGTTTCAGAGCCTCCTGAGATACTCAACTATATGAATGTACAGAGAAATGATGACATAATGTGAAATCTATTCAGCACTGGATGTAGATGTATGTTACTGACACATATTCTAAAGAATATGACATTTTTTTTTGAGTATTTGAAAAAGAAAAAAAAACAGTAATAGGAGACAGGATTAACTGTATATTTGCTTTGCTTTTAGGGTATAATACATGGATTGGGATGATATTTGCTGACCATTACCATAGCAACCCAGTCATGATCTGCTTTTGCCATCTCCTATTGGCTGAGAGGCTGGAGAAGCAGACGAGGGCGCTGTCACCATACCCTCCATTCAACAGCTCTCTGTTTGGTCAGTATTGCTTTTACTGGCGTATCGTGAAAATAGACCCTGTGAAGGATTCCTAAGGCATCTTAATCAATTATATTTGTATGGATTTTAGTTACTTGCTGAAATCATAGAAGATCTGAACTTATAATTTGACACATTTTATACTTCAGTTTTTTTACCTTTGGGTTTTGAAAGGCATAATTGGTATTGATTGTAAGTTTAAGCTCTGGAATATAAAAATTGAGCTCATTATGCAAATAAAGGCTTCTATATCTGGAGTATTTGTGTAAAGCCTGTTAAAATGCATCACGCCATTAGACTTACTGCTTTATTTGAGACACTAGGGGGAGCCTTTCATAAATGACAAACAATACTGATCTGGTGCCTACACTTAATGGCCGCCTTCCTTCGCGTCCCAGAGTCGAGCAGCAGGGCCCGGAGGCGCTGGCTGCTGCTCTACACCCTCGTGAAAAACCCCAAGCTGATCCTGCACCGCAAACACCAGCCGTCCTCGTGCCAGAACACGGCCGCACGGGTCTGGATGCTGGCCTCCCGCGTCCGTGCATCAGAGGAGAACCTCACGACTGCCAACAGCACACCGGACCGACAGGCAGCCGAGGAACCCTGTCACTGCGACGTGGAAGGGGCCAACGTGGACGAAGAGATGACATAGGCTCCATAGCTGTGCTCACGTGATGTCACTTCCTGTCGTTCCACTGACAAAATGGAGAAAGTGGCTCCAACTTCCTCTACAGAAACATCAGCACAAAAATTAACCACCATTATTTTTTTAAAAGTCCTGTTTCTGGATTATGTTTCAGCTTTTGGGATATAAAGACATAATTGGACGTAACCTGGAGTAGAAAAAAATGGTTGGTTTATTGTTTACAAATATGATTTGTCATGATTTGTCATTGGTCTGGGAATGCCGTCCACTGGAGCAGCTGTGAAGATCCACATACAAGCCTGTGCGGAAGTAACAGTGGACCAAAGCCCAGAAGGTTTATCTGTGCTGAAGCCTATATTTGCTATATTTGCTTCCTTTTTTATTCTTTTGCATCATCTGTAAGTCAAGAAGTCAATGTAGACAAGAACTGCAAAAACAAGAACCTTTCTGCCCAGTTAATTAGTGACTGGAATTAACACTAAGCAAGTCGAGCTTTGAAAAACATAATCCATGTCAGTCTGTCTTTCTTGTTCCAAGAAAAAAAGCCTTTTCTGTCTCAGTTGGGTTTTTCTTGCATACTTTCAACATTTCATATGTGATATTTTATTTAAAAGAATCTTCCAAAGAGAGACAAAGGTGTTTCATTCGACAGATACAGTATAGTATGATGCAAATAATCCTAATTCTACATTCTTATGACTGTGTCAAATAAAATCCTGCACTATCACATTATTTCAGGCAGCCACTTCAATCTTAAATAGGTAAGTGGTTATTAAAAATGGATGGATACAAAATAGCGTCATATAAACTCTTCGCAATTTTGAAGTACTCATCAATATGCTTCTAGCTAAGAAGCTTTGTGCATCTAGTGGTCTACTGTTTTGAGGTTTTGCTGTATGAGTATATGCTGCATTGTATATATGAATATATGTGATGTGGTACACTGACATACTGAAATTCTGTTTATTGATTGGTATTGTCTGGCATCTCTTGAGAAATAAGATAATTGCAGATCAGTATTACATTCACTACACACTGTAGACTGATTGATTGATGGATTGCACAATCATGTTGTCTGTATGTATGATGAAACATGACATATCCCATGAAGCATCAGTTGGCTTCTTCCAAACCAAACCGACTCTCTGATTCTCACATCTCAGGACAGGCTATCGGAAAAATCCAATTTCTGCCAAAGCTATTTTATGTCAATTAAAAAAGTTCTACCCATCAAAACATTTTCAAAATGCTTCTCCTTAGTCCAGATCTCTCTCCACAAGACTACAGACTCTTGCTCCATCTAAATTTTATTTCATGAGCTCGTTCAGATAATGCATCAGTGGCAGAAATATCTCGACACCTGTCTTTCCCATAGCCGTGTCCTTTATATCTGTTCAGCCAGTGTAAGTCATTACTTAATGTGAAATGTCCCTACATACGACACCTTTCTATGGAAAGTCTTCAGGTATATTCTCTTTTTCACAATTATTTAAGGCAGTATAAAAGCATTAGGAGTAAGAATCCTAATCGTGCCTTTGATGGAACTGAATGAATATGTGTTGTAGATCACAGAATCCTTGGTTGCTTATTAGGAAAAAGTTATCCAACCATCCATGATCTAACTGCTTATCCACAGATGCCAGCAAACATTAGCTACATCTTGCTTTGTTATTCATATTAATCAAAACTGCTGAGCTTGTATCATCGGGAGCCATACAGACCAGCGTTGCATCACCGCTGCACAGAGTAAAAACCACACAAACATCCATTACTGAAGTATGAGTCAATGACAGAACAGCTACCACGAGGAAGGTTCCGGAGCTGGTTTGGAACGCTCCAGAAATAAAGATACAGTACAAGTAATGTGAAATAAAAGCCTGGACTTGAAATGGGTCAGAACTCCGCTCATAATCTGCAGGCACTGAACAATAAGAGCAGGACCCGCAGCTGTTTTCTCGTCGCTTCATGCACTGCATGCACTGTGCAGTAAATTAGGTTAGAAGATATAGTCCCCACTGTCCTATATGACTAGTTCAGATGATGCACCATTCAATTCAACATCTTTGAGAATCACTTATTAACTTGATAATGATGTGATGAAACCTGCAGGATGTTCAGCTTTGTGAGGATGTAGGTTTCCGGCCATTTCGGTAAAGGGCAGCATTTTGTCCTTGTTTTGCACTCTGCAGTCAAACATAAATGTAGCTTTTGACCCATGATGTTTGTAGGTAACATCATGACGTTCTTCAGTTACATGCAGCCGACAGTAGGCAGTATGACATTCGATCATATTGGCTGCCAGCACGTCATCCAGGTGGGGGCTGCCCAGTGGCAGTGAAGAGCTTTAGGTGCTGTGTGTAAGGAAGAACCGACCGATGAAAAAATGCATCCACCAGAAGAGCCATCAGTACAATAAACACACTGCACTCGGTAAGTTAGATCAATATTGACATCTTCAAAGAATTAGCAGACATTTAAATGTTTTGCAGAACATTAGGTATTAACAAGTTAGTGACATTCAGACACTTTGGGCGTGATAATAATTGATTGCTTCTATTTCTGCTACATATCTATCTATCTACCTACCTATCTATCTATCTATCTATCTATCTATCTATCTATCTATCTTCCAATCACTTATTATGGTCAAGGTTGCTGGTAAACTGTAATATAAATGCTGACAATGCTAGAAATGAATTATGAATGAAAGTAGCATTTAAATAGCACTTTTCAAGACACCCAAAGCGCTTCACAGTCACTTGAACCACCAGCACTATGCCATTCTGTGCCAGTATGGTCCCCACACAGCAGCGAGGGCAGTGAATGGGCAGAAGAGAATTCAACATGGGTCGTTTGAGATGCCAGTGTTAAATTTTCTGGGGAAAATTCCAGGCTCCACAGATCCTGGCTTTCGTAGTCTTCCTCTTGGTTGCTACTTGGGCCTGTGCGTTCAGTGCCTTGCTGTACACTCCAGGGCATAGATGGATCCATGAATGAAAAGAGCATATAGTCAAAAGAATTTGATATAGTTTTTGTACTGCCTACACTGTCAGAAAAAATGTACCACTTTGTACCCTCAAGGATCTACCAATAGTATCATAGCTGTAGGTAAATGGACTCTGACAGCGTACATAAACGGAAGAATTACAAGGGGATGAGTTATCATGGAATACAAAGAATATTTTTAATTATTCGTTTATCATTTGCACTATGTGTAACATCTTTGTACTTTATCTGTTTTTCATTGAAATCTGTTTCCCTATGCTGTGGGTGAACAGGCAAACATAAAAACTGAATTTGCAGCACTGTCCAATTTTCCTAATGCAATCGGGGCAATAAACGGCACTGATATTGCGATACGGGTTAGCAGTTGAACATGTGATTAAACCATTTCAGGGGCCCCTAGGCTACACCTTCCTCCACCCCCCCACTCCCCCAAAATGATACAACAATTAACCATAAAACTATGAAATATCAGTAACTACAAAATGATTTCTACAAAGTCAGAGAGAGTGTCACACTGTATCAAATGGAGCAAATCACGTCAGAAGAACATCAAGCAGGCAAGGTTACACTTTCACATCAGTCAAATGCAGCAACCAGAAAAACGCAGTAGAGAACTCAGTGACCTCACTGTCACCAAAAAATATGTTAAACTGGAATCTGGGCAATGAGACTAAGGCTATAGGAAAGGCTGTTTACCTTGTCAGAGAAACGTTCCAGACCATCACACATAAAGCTCAATACTTCAACATGTTCAGCTTTTTAATTCAGTGTAGCCTTAGATTAGAACCCTAAACACTCAGCCCATAGATATTTACGAGACGAACGAGGCTTCTAAAGGCCACAGAAGCATGTTTTCCGTCTTTCTCAGCTCTTAAATGCGAACATGACAATGGGAAAAGAAGCAACGTAACGCAGCCTGGGATAGACCACAAGGCGGCTGTGGGGTCGGCTGCAGGCTGTAATATCCGGAAAGACCACTATGGCTGTTAATGCACGAAAATCCAAGGATCCACATCAATAAATAATTCATTGTCAGACACACTCTGTATATTGTGCATATACACTTACATAGGATGTTTGCTATTGTCTGATATTTGATTTATATTTTTACTATTTTTGATGCTATACTCACATTTCACATTTTTCTGAAGTGGTCAGTCATTTTAACCCTAACCCTAACCCACATCACACTGGGGTCCCACTCTACCCAGTGCTCAGTAGTGGGATGACCAAGATACCCTGCTGATACATGTGGGCTCTTATACTCATCCTGACACCACCCCCCCCCCCCCCCCCCACGCAAAAGACTGCACCCCTGACTGCATTACACATAGGAAAAGTCTCTTTAGCTACCAGGCCTGCGACACATTACAAGTTTAAACTCCAGGGAAGTGTTTCGGGTGACGTTCCTTTTGATCCAAACAAAAGCAGTGGAAAGGCCGGGTCTCCGGTCATTTTTGTACACGATTCGACCAGACATTCGTATAAAACTAATCCGATTTACTGTCCTAAATGAAATCATGAACAAAACAGCTATGTAGGTCCAACTGATATTTCAACAAAATGAAAAATGTTTCAGAACGATTGACCAAAGCAATATGAAGTGAACATAAAGTAATTTAAAATTGTGTGTGACCCTGCTAAAAATTCTAAGTCTAATTCTCTCCGTTGCTGACATTTGCCCGAGTAAATTCCAGTCTGCTGCCCCACTTTCCGCCGAAGACGGATTTATTATTCACGCCCGACAGCTTAAAGACAGCGTGGACAAGTTCGTTGTTTAGTGACTTTATCAAAATTATTCTGTCTATTACAAACACAATGCATTAAATAAAACTTAGGAATAAATAATTGAATATTTACATGCACATGTTTACTTTGTTATTTACATATTTGTAAATTTCCTGTGAGGAAAAAATGGCTACAAAACATTCAATTTACAGAAGCGTCGCAGGGTGGAGGGTCTTCAAGGAGACTCAGCCAGTCAAATATTTACACACGCCAATTGCCTCATTCCTCCATCTGTAACCACTTGGCCTATTCAGGGTTGTGGGGGATCCAGAGACTATCCTGGAGGCTACAGGCCAAAGGCAGGGAACAACCCAGGATGGGGCACCAACCCATCACAGGGCACACTCACACCAAGGGGCATTTCAGTGACCCCAATCAGCTTTAGCATGTATTTGGACTGTGGGGGGGGGAACCAGAGTACCTGGAGGAAACCCCACGATAACACTGGAGAACATGCAAACTCCACACACATGGAGCCACGACAGGGACTCGAACGCTGGTCACGAGGTCACAGTGCTAACCACTGCACCACAGTGACATCTGCGTTACCTTCCTCTGTAACCAAAATCATCAACTGATTCCATATATTTCAGGTTATTTAACTGTAAACTTCCATTGTCTCTTTTTCCCCTATACAGCTGGAGTCTTCTGCATTGCTTTCAAATGCATTGTGTGGAGCAAAGGTAAACAATTATTTTATTTAATGGTAATTAACAGAATTCTATTGGGTGGATTAACTCCCCCCCCAGTGATTTTCCACCAGCTAAGAAATACTGTGTCTTTAAATGTGAAGTGCTACCAAAATAGCCCTTTAAGTACCAAATTTATTGTAGGAAAATACAATGATCACCTCAATGCAAACTTGTAATTTAAAACTTTATTTACCCCTGGGTATGCTGGGTTTCACACAGATCACAGTGGAATCAGTTCCAAAAGGTCAGTTCACGGTACACAGAAAAACATCTTGCTTCTTAATGGTTTGTTTAGGTGTGAAACATCCTGTGTTTATCTGAGTTTCTTACAGATACTCTGGTTAGGTGGTTATGGAAAATAGATGGATGGGTCACTTATTAAATACAAATAAAGCTAATTACATGGCTCTTAATAATAAACATGAACATGTTGTTCATGACCTCAAAAAAATATGTAAAACATCTTTCATTGGTGTTGTTTAATAATAACTTGCTGTCCATGAATCCAGTTACAACCTAGCATGGAAGCGTGTCGCTCTGGAACATCAGAAAAGCATATCCCACCTGCTAAATGTAAGTATTACAGCTGTCATTGTGCTTTAGTGGACAACAATTTGCATTTTGTCACATTCAACATTTAACATTTCATCACACTTACATTCCTGATTCATCATGGGATTTAGTAAAAACAGATTTGCTGAAATATTCCAGCCTAAATACTGATAAGCATGCAAATTATATGACCCCAATAATAGATTTTTCTTTAATTCAACATGTGCAGAATTAAGTTACAATAAAAAACCCAACTGAATAATATTCCAGTGAATAACAATCTTTCAGTCTTATAGATAATGTATTCACTTGACTGAGGAAACACTCTGACTGGCAGAGACACTTTTCTCCTGAGTGACGCACATAGAGAGCATGTAAGAATCATACATTCTGAGGGTCGCCAGTTTACATATGTCCATTGTACATGAATACAGCCCATTGTACAGTCCATACAGTCCATTGTACATGAATATAGTCCATTGTACATGAATACAGTCCATTGTACATTAATACAGTACCTTAGTACCTAAGTGCCCTGTTTGGGAGACACAAAGGATAGTCATACTAATTCAGAGACAGCCGCTGTGCTTCTGAATCATTTTCCTTCTACATTTCTGTTAAGCAAAACATGACAGCTATATGTGGTATTCAGGGGCCTACCTGGAAATTCTTGCCCCCCCCCCCCCCACCCCAGTCAATTTGATGTATAATTTTACGTATTCCGTATTCCAGGCCCCCAGAATCTGCCAGGAAATCCGAGCCCCTCCGATACCCGCAGTGGTATTTATGGTACCTAATGCCACCAACAAACTGGAGGCCCAAGCTGATACTCAGCTGGGTTTTGTTAACAGCAGGGAGGGTGATTCTCTGCCTCACACCTCAGAGCGAGTAGGTTAAATAACTCTTAGTCAAGGTGTTTCAGCCCCATGCTGCACACTGTGAGAAAACATACACAACCCGCGACTCAAAATTTAATATTTTCCTTATTTCAGTGACTGGCATAATTGTATTTAATTTAATTTGTTACAATAAATTTTACATATTAGTATGTTTAGCAATTATATGGCCTATAGGAATGTCAGTTATAACTGAAATGTAGTGAGCGAATGTTCTAGAAATAAAGACCAATTTGAGTTTGTAAGTACCAGATTATTGTAGTATTTCACATCTTGTGCACAGCATAAGTAAAGGTGTTTGATGCAAAAGTGTTTACATTCGTTGTGTACTGTGAATTGCAGCTTTTTATCCACATATGGCTTTATGCAGTAACTGTCGTGCTTGGGGACATATCATATCAGACTGTCACACGTCAGTGGCTCCATGCATCAGGGCACGGGGCACAATGACAAGCACAACAGATTGAAGGCGTAGACGCAAATCTGCATGAGCACCATGCAATCGCCGCGGTTGGAGTACATGGACGTGGGCTGGACGTACGTCCTGTCGAAGTTGACAAGCTGCAGGCTCCTCTTGTGGTGCTTGGAGCTGAGGTTCACGAGTGCACGAGCCAATGTGTACTTGGACGCGCAGCTGACGGCTGTGAACGAGCGAACCGCGTCGAAGTGCATCAAAAACTGGGGTTCGTCCTGCGTTGAAAAAAATAAAATATTTTTTATACATCAAATACATTTTATCCAGACACCAGATATTTAGCAACTAGCTAAAATATCGACTTATAAATGAATTTTTTTTTTTCAATTACTGCAACTATCCTGTTGCCACAAAGCTTACCGTTTCGGAATCTTTCCCATCGAGTAAAACAAGGTCCTTAAGAAACCATTCATCCAGCCGCTCATATTTCTCCTCTGTACCTGATCTTACGCATTTGATCACAGTTATCCTCACCGTGTCGCGCTTAGCCACTGAAATCAACAACATATAGGCAATGGTGAAGAAATTCATTTTGAATATATTGCACACACACACACACACACACACACACACACACACACACACATACACAGGTTTCTATTCATGTCTTTATGGGGACTCTCCATTCACTTCTATGGGCAAAACCCTAATCCCAACATGACGACCTTAACCCCTACCCAGCACTAACCTTGACCATAAGTGACCAAACGAAATACAAAACTTTTGGCTACTTTAGTATTGTGATTGCATTCACGTTTTTTTATATATAAAAAATGTTCCCACAACGTAAAAATAACAGTTTTTTTCACATTATGGGGGGCAATTGGTAATGTAATATATACATGACCATGCACTCACACACACATACCCATATTTTTATGACATTACAGATGATTACTTGGTTCTCATAGTATATTTTATTGCCTCATTTATCGCATTCTTCCCATAGTTGGTAAAACTAGTAAAATAGTGGTATTAATATATATAATTGACGACTCTTTAAAATAAAGGACCTTTTTAATCACTGTTCATTTCTTCAACGCATGCAATGGGACAATGAAAGGTAATTTACCTGACACACAAAGAAAATGTCTCCTCTCCGCTGATTCCACTATTTCTATCAGTTCCTTCAGATGTTGCCCTTTTGGTCGGAATAACAGTCTCTGCATCTCCTCTTTTATTAATGACGACATTGACCACCGATCACTCCGCGAACGCAAGCAAGGCAGCGACACCCGTACGGAGTGCGGATCCTCGGCGATGCCGCACATTCCTCGGTGAATGAGATTACAGGTGGTCGTAGTGCGAATGACGTAGAGTGGCTTTAAGCTGCGGGGCTGCTCTGTTATTTCCGACATAAATTCTGGTAAGTATACCGTGTCCCAAGGGAACAGGGCAGCTGGAGCAATTTAACAGGAGTTTTCCTAAACTGATTTGATTAAAGTAGCAGTCAGATGCGGTTATAATAACTGAAAGCTTAGTATTGATTTGCGGTTATTTCCATTAAGGACAGCTCCATTAGAAGTAACTTAAAAACTGACATTGATTATCATTAAAATTGTAGATCTCCCTGCAGGTTTCATATCTAATGAGAAATAATTTGTGTAAAACCAATAGTCGCAATGATATTACACTTTCCATATGATAGCAGGGCTCTCAAGTCTCACGCATTGACCGTGAGACACAGTGGCGGAGCGGGGGGGTGGCTTACTGGGCTTAAGCCCGGGTTGTTGTTTCAGAAGCCCAGGGTCTTTTGAAGTGTAATTTGTTTCATAGTTAGATGCCTGACTGACAACTGCATAAAAAAAAAACTACACACAATATTCGAAGCACATAGCGCACAGTCGTAAATTCCCCCTAATTTTGGTATGATCCGAGCTCAG
>JAUMHC010000054.1:6398937-6414276 GCA_032359785.1 Heteromormyrus szaboi | reverse complement strand
GGGCAGGGTAGGGGTTAAGGTTGTCATAGTTAGCATTAGCATTTTTGCCATTGAAATGAATGAGCGGTCCCCATAAGTATGTTTACCCTACATGTGCGTGTGTGTGTGTGTGTGTGTGTGTGTCTGTGTGTTTTCCTTTTGTAGTAGTGAAATGAAAACAGCTTCTCTTATTTTAATCTCACGGCAGGACCTCCTACACCATGACAAGGTGAACGAAAAGCATATTCCCAAGAGGAAACAAAGAAAGCCTCTCACCCCCACAAACACACATACACCTCCTGCCTCCCCAGTCTGATATGAAGGCAGGGGTACGCTGACCTCATAGACTGGCTGAGAGGTCCTGCCCACTGCTAGATTAACAGGCCTGTCCCACCAGGATAAGATAAAAAAAAATCCATCCCTAGTACCTTCATTTCCTTATGAACTTTATTCTTACCCCTAAATGGACTCTTCTTGTGGGTGTGTGTGGCTGGTTTAGCTGGGGCGGGGGGGGGGGGGGGGTATGAGCGGGGGGCAGGATTTTGGAGGTTTGCCAAATCTTGACGGAGAAAAGACAACCGTCCCTTTCAGTCGGCTAAAACGCTTCGTAAAAACATTCATCATAAGCAGTTTCGGCGCAGAAACATAACGTTGGGGGCTGAATTGTGAATGCCTCCTGTGTTCACAAACAATAGGCCATTACGCTCCGTGTGTGTTCGGCTCTGATCTGCAGGTCAGAAAAAGCCGCACGCAGCATACTAGGTTTCCAGAGGTTTGTGATTTTAATTAAAATTCAAACTGGCTTTCAGATCTCCGAGGAAGCGTTATCGCGAACCGTTGCGGTGAACAACCCTTTTCATGTGCTAATCAAAAAACGATAATTGTATATCTGAGGGGAAAAAAAAACACACGAAGGGTGCACAATTGAAATATATTTTGATAAATAACCAGGTTGTTTGATATCGAGTTGATGAAGAGCCGTACATCCACTCGTCGTTCATCGATAGTCACAGTTAGCGACCGTTCGCAAATATGACAGTAATAAAAAATTTATTTTCCGACCCATGCGTGCATTTACGACTATATTTCGTACACCTGATGGCAATGCACGCCGGACTGAGAGAGATCTTTGAACTACAATGTACAAAATGCTGTCCACTTCATGAAGGATAAAAAGAAATTGAGTCTGGAAGACTGAAGTAAATTCGTAAGCACGGTGGCGGTCATGCCTAGACTACCATGATTTTCACTTAACCGCTTTGCTTAACGACCTGGGATGTTTCGCAAAAGTGCCTGTTAGCAACTTACATAGTTGTACCCTTTCAGCTGCATGGTTCCAACTATGTAAGTTGCTAACATAGTCAGCGACTACGCTTTTGGGAAACGCAGCCCTGGTTGATGGAACGGGCCTCAGTCACTGAAAAAGGAGAGGATGTACTCTTTTAGAATTTGGTGATCAGCGGTCATTGCTGACACACCAATGAACTGTGTCCTTTGCATTTAACCCATATGTGACATAGCAGGGGGCAGCTAATTCAGTAGTACCTTGCTCAGGGTACCTCAGTGGTGCTTTGCTGGTCGGGGATTCGAACCGGCAATCTTTCAATTACAAGTGCGCTTCCCTAACCATTAAGCCCCCAATGCCCTAGCGGAAAGGGGACCACCACCCTAATCTCCTGAGCCACGGACAAATAGCCCAACTGCACCCCTAAAAAAGGGTAACATACATACAAACATCATGGTACAGAACTGCAGTATGACAGGAGTTTAATGAATCCGGAGGATTATGCAGAGCAAATGGTGAATTATACACAGAGATAGACCGTACGCAGATGATCACACATTCTGTCAGGAAAAGGTCTCATGTTCATATCGAAATGCACGTTTATGCACCATCTGCCTCGTACCATATTTATTTTTACACCATAAACTTTCTTTTGCTCCAGCACTTGTTGCTACAGCTGTTAGAGCTTATCTGGGCTTATTCAGCCTCTCCAGCAGCAGCTCGGTCTGTCAGATGTGCTTAACCCCCCCAGGCCTCCTGGGAAAGTGTATCACCTACCCTGTACCCCGAAGACCAGCTTGGGAACCAGGCCAATAGGGCAAGGATGTACTCTACTCTATGCCCTACTCCACATTACTCTGCAGAACGGCTTGGGAACCAGACCTATAGGGAAGCAATGTATTCTACTCTATACTCTATTCTGTGCCCTACTTCACATTACTCTGCAGAATGGCTTGGGAACCAGGCCTATAGGGAAGCAATGTATTCTACTCTATATTCTATTCTGTGCCCTACTCCACATTACTCTGCAGAATGGCTTGGGAACAAGGTCAATAGGGAAAGGAGGTACCCTACTCTATGCTCTACTCAGCGCCCTACTCCACATTACCCTGCAGAATGGCTTGGGAACCAGGCCCATAGAGAAGGGATGTACTCTACTCAATACCCTACTCTGTACCATACTCCACACATTACCCTACTCTGTACCGCACTCAATATGATAACTCTGACCATAACCTTGAACTGGGCTCTACTAAACACAACAGCATCCTAACCCCAGATGATAGTTACCAGAGGAGTATCCTGACTCTGGGCTGTACCTCCGCGGCAAGACCGACCCAAACGTAATGCCTCCAAGCCAGACTGAATTTCTCAATGTTAACTATGGAGGAATGTTCAAGTAATTAGTATAACCTAAAGGTCGTTAGCACAGACCTGATGTCCTATATCTGATTTTCACTTCCCCTCAAAGCAGAATTATAACTGGCTGCTGTTCACTTGAACATTGACTTTTTTTTAAAGAACTTGAAAACCTGCAGAATCAGATCAGAATAGGTCCATGTTCGGATCCTCTTTTCTGTCTTGGGGTGTACAGCATGTGCGAAAGCGAACTTAGGTCCACAGACCATTCTCCAGTATTTTCATTCACTTAGCAAAAGCTCTTTGGCTCCGCTACTGCTCATGGTCTTGATGTGTGGGCCTATTGTTCCACATCCACTTCATTTTTGCTAGCCTCTGCTGCTAAGGGACCTTGTTCTGGAAGTGCTATCAACATCTCCAGTGAACCTCAGCACACTTCTACCAGACTCAGAACAGCAGTTCATTCATCCCAGCTGCCAAAGCAATGTAATGAGGTCAGCATGTTAAGTAAGCAGAGGCATGCAGTTCTGCTGGTCTCCATCAGAGGGAGCTGGTCATACACTGCCAGCACAAACTCATATAAAATATTAGCTACTTAATTGTTTATTATTAAAGGCACTTGTGCATTTTATCAGTGGCGTGGCTTGGAATGCCTTCTCCAGATACATCTTCATCCTGTGTTCTAGGGGTGTAGCTAGAAATTTGTGGCCCCCTGACAAAATGCCACCTTGATCCCCTGTTCTGGCTGGCCCCCGATGGTAGTTTCTGGGGCCCCAAGAAAGTACTGGGCCTCTGAATTCTGACCGGGTACCCATGCCCTCCCGACACCCCTGGGTATACAAAAGCCATGACTGACTGGCCTAGCCTGCTAGCATTCATGCAGGTTAACTTAGCCTGGCTTCATACAGACTAGGTGAGTCTTTAGCATCTAATGGGCTACACTTATCTCGGTGTGTTTAGCCATTGACTGTGGACACACTTTCAACAGCCTGTGCTTCTATCACAGCGTGCGATTCATAACTTTCCTGGTTAAGCTTCACGGTTTATTTGCATGGCAAAAAAAGTAGCCCTCGAGATTCGCAATCGATTACCAACCACCAGTGTGATGGCATTGCATCATCGTGCGTGGGATGGTTTGTCACTCACAATAGGCCATCGTGAAAGCGATTCCTGCACCATGACTGGGCTTCGGATGTAAGGACTGTCACCCTCACCGTCCCCAGGACGGACACAGGCCTCTCCGGCCAGTTTGGCTGCTGGGAGGGAGCGCCGTAAACTTACCGTCATGCTCGAGAGATGGACCACTTACTTCCTCAAACAAAGCACCCGGGAGAGAGAGAAAAACGGCCGGACGCTGAGAGCTAAAAGGCTGCAGCCTTTGGGGTTCAGTCAGGCATTGATTATGAAATCATCAAGGAAATCCTCAGGGAAATGCAACTGTTGTCAATAGACCCACAATCCCCCTTGTTCTGGAAAAAGGCCCCCTTTCTAACACTTTATAAGGCTGGAGATTAAGATGATCGTGGCTACGAACGGGACCCGCAGCAGCTTCGTGGAGCCCGATTCTCAGATGAATGTCTCCATCTCAATTGTAAAGGTGGCCTTTGAGCTGAGGCAGAAGAGGACGAAGGGGATTGGTTTGATCTATTTAATCTGGTCTCGCTAAGCTTCCCCGTGTCTCTGGGATGACCGGCATCGGCAAGGACTAGTGAGGTCGCTTTGCATGACAAAACCAGGATTAATACAAATATTTATCCGTGCTGGGAGAGATGTTTCCACAGGCTATTTCAATCGGGAGAATTCTCCCTTTTCTGTTCCTGAAGCTTAATAAATACCCTGCAATCTCCCAAATCCAGTCAGGCCTCCATCAACATCTCTGTGCCCCTTTGTGGCCAAATTCTAACCAAAGTATTAGAAATGTCAGGGGGGAAAATATCTCACAGGTTTTTATTTTTATTTAAATTTTAGATAAAGGACCTCAATTGGATAAGCCGAAAGGAAAGTATGAATGAATGAAAGGCTAAAACTGAATGCATTCAGCTTTGGCGAGTGATTATGTCATAGTTTTGCAATGACGACCATTGAAAAAGCAGGAAAAATTAAGCTGTCAAAGAATTTATCTGGCTATGGTGAATTTTAAAAATATGTACAATTAAAATGTAAATGCCTTTATATAAAAAAAAAACAATTTGTATAGCTACATATTGTATATAATTTTAATAAGTACAGTACTATATATGTATATAGTATAAATAAGATTATAGAGAAATTTTACAGCGGCGCATTGATAATTTACAACTCGGTTGAATTAAGACTCGGCTTATCCAGAAAATGAAAGGGAAGTTATTCCATATTGCCAGACTGCAGATAGCTTTGCATGTTTAAAATGCCATTGATCTATCGTATAGGGGGCGCACACGTCTTCTGCGCACGTTTTCATTCCTAGTGCGGTTTGCCGCCGGCTTGGTGGATGAGACTGAATTATTAATAGGAAAGTTTTTCATCTATCTGCCTCTTAAGAAGTGTGGGATGACCTTACACGATTTCTCTCGCGAGCAAATTCTCCATTCACAGAATTTCAGAATAGTCCGAGCCGAAACTTCTATTTCCACAAATTGGCTGAAGGACTGTAGGATTTCCCCGCGGTGTTTCTGACCAGGCCGGAGTAGCTGGCTGTCGATCCCCGTTCAGCAAACACCAGACAATGAGGCCTTGCCTTTGTCTCTCACCCCTTGGATGTGTTTCCGCACTCCAGGCAAACAGCGACGGCATTTGGGAACAATGGCGATGTTTCTGAGAGGCAGATTGAATATGCGTCCCGGTTCAGATCTCCCACCTCGGTCCGCGATGCTGTAACGCTCGTAACGCCGACCGCTGGGATTTACATCTCAAGGATTTTCATGACTGGCAGTGATCAGTATAACGCTGGTGATCTTTCTAACCAGATGGTTTCTGGTGGAAGAAAATATAAGACAAACACGCTGCTGATGGCGTAATCGTTACGCAAAATCAGCATTAAATTCCACATTTAGCACACGGACTGTAAGGAATAAAAAGCCTTTTCAAAGCTAAAAAGTTTAATTTATCGCCAGGAATGAAAAACAAAGCAAAAAAACAAAGCCAATAAAACTAAAAGAAGGTGTGCAGTTCATTTTTTAAAAATGAAAGCAGCTTTTAAATGCTATGGATGGCATTAATGAAAGGAAAATTACCGCGGGTCGGAGGATATTAGGGTCAGGAAACGGGTGATGAGCTGGACCTGCTGTCTAACTCGCTTTTCACACCCAGCCTGCAGCGGCGGAGTTCATCCATCTCTCGCACTGGGAACTCTCTCTGCGGCTCCGCGGTCTCCATGGCGACCGCGAGCGGCGCATACAGCGATTGGGTTTATGACTGCGGTTCCGGGCCGCGCACGTCGGGGTCCATTGTGTGCGTGTGAGCCGCTGACTGAGCTGTCAGCGTACGGCCCCCTCCGCGCCGCACACCACGCACTTAGCATTCAGCACAAGGCCCTAACGGAAAGCAAAGACCTCCTGGAGCAACATTATGGTCTGTCTCCCCCTTGGGCAGTCTCTACCCCACAGGACCAATCCTTTGGATTCCCATTCCCCCCGGGGGCTGACCTCAGGTCCGTCACCAGTCTCTTCCTAGGACAATTCGACGGTCTTTTTCTCTGGCAGAATCCCCCCCCCCCCCCACCCTTGCTGAATGCTAAGCAAATGGAGAAATGAGCAGAGGGGGAGGGGCCGTCCGCCCCCAGAGAATTTTAAAAGCTCCATTGAGATGGGGACCTCACCCACAGGGGCGGGGAGCAGCGGTGTCATGGGAAAGACAAGCAGAGCGAGCAACCTGATGAACCTGCATTCACATGCAGCCTTAAAACCCGACGAGGCCAGCCGAGGGCCCCGGGGCCCCACCATCCAGCCAGCCGAGGGCCCCGCCATCCAGCCAGCCGAGGGCCCCGCCGAGCAGCCAGCTGAGGGCCCCGGGGCCCCGCCATCCAGCCAGCTGAGGGCCCCGCCATCCAGCCAGCCGAGGGCCCCGCCGAGCAGCCAGCTGAGAGCCCCGGGGCCCCGCCATCCAGCCAGCCGAGGGCCCCGCCGAGCAGCCAGCCGAGGGCCCCGGGGCCCCGCCATCCAGCCAGCCGAGGGCCCCGCCGTCCAGCCAGCCGAGGGCCCCGGGGCCCCGCCATCCAGCCAGCCAAGGGCCCCGCCATCCAGCCTGTTCACTCCTGTCATCATTTCTCTTTGCAGATGGTCCACCTTTATGCATAATCATAATGCAGTTATGCAATTTACCATATAGCTTAGACATTTCAACATAAAAAATGTTACTTTTTGTAGAATTTTTGTTAAAATTTGTTAAAGTCTGTTTTGCTCATACGTCCTATTGAGCAATGCCCCATGGATAAGATTTGCCCCAACAGTGGTAGATGGAAGAATTCCCTCATTAGATTGGCTTGTAACATTCGAGCTGTGATTGGCCCAGACCCATGTCCAGGTTTACTGAGAAAATTAGGCAAGGTAAGGCAAGTTTATTTATAGAGCACATTATCATACACAAGGGTCATTCAATGTGCTTTACAGAAACAATGTTAAAATGTCAAAGTCAAAGATAAAAAGAAAAAGTAAAAAAAAATAAGTAAGAACATAAGAACATAAGAAATGTACAAACGAGAAAGTATTAACATATGGCTGCGTCATTATTCTCCCAGTTTCATTGCGACTAGTTTGGTAAAGTTTTCAAACAACCCACCAAATAATGCTTAACTTCACGCCCAGTCCCATGTCGAACCTGAGCAATTCACAAAGGCTGCTCATCCTGCCCCTACCAGTAGAGGGCGCTGTAGCCACTGGCAGACTAGAAGGTATCTCCATACAGGTCAGCATAACAAACGTAGAAATGTCAGTACAGCATTTGGCTAAACTGTGCTCAGCTTGTGGCAGGAAGAAACTAGACAGCATACAGAGCTGAATGCATGCGGCTTTGAGGTCTGCATTATAAAGGGCTGCTAACGATAAATATCTACATCTAGCGCATGAGAACCCCAACAGGGCTGGTAGAATAATCCTCATGTACCTACACGGGTCAACGCTTCCTGCCAGTATCCATCAGGGCGGGGTGGCCAAGTCCGGCTCCGGAAGGCGTTCGGCGTGTCGGACATGGTCGTCTATCCCGTATTTCCTACACTATGTGTTAACAAATAACCTGGATCGAAAATACGACGCCGTCTCGAGAGCTGTTTGGTTTCTTTCGTCCAAACACGTCTAGCTGATTTTTTATTTATACGGCTGCTGAGGTAGCGCCTCTATTTTTCCTGTTTACCGTTTGCGTTGTCTCAACCCCGTTCTGCAGACAGACTCGGCTCTTCCTGAGAAAGGAAACTCACGCCTTCCCTGCCCTGCCCAATCCCCGCGTTACGCGGTTCCGTTCTGTTCACCATTGCGACCAGGGGGCTTCTTACAATTATGTATTAGCATATTTGTTGTAAACAAGGAATATATTAAACTGCTTTCATCCAACGGGAGGATAAATCTGACTGTAACAGCAGCAACAGCGGGTTGTAATCTGTGTCCTGAGGAAAACAGTCTCCGAAAAATTCCTTATTTACAGTCCCTACATACAAGGAAAAAAGTACATGCAAAGTAGTTTGAGTCGACACTTATGCCTGAGTCCTTTTAAAGCTGTGATTTACTTTTTTTTAACCTTCAGTGAGAGCAGTCGTAGGGGGTGCCGTCAGACTTTATTTATGCTGCTGGCGTTTATTAGCTTATTTTTCATTATTATGTATTCCACCTAAGATTTTATTTAATAATTACAGAAAGGCAATTAGAGCACTCAAGCTTTGGTTTGTGTTGCGTGGTCGCAGACTAATCCATTTAAAGGTGACACGGGGGTCTCTGCTTGGGGAAAACAGCAACAGCGAGAATGAAAGGGCGAGATTCCTGACTCTGCAAAGGAGGCGGTCTGGATGAGGAAGAAAACACAAGTTGCACCCTTAAAGGAAAGGTCAAGTGCTCTGAAAGGGCTGATGGGAACAGGGGGTCGCTGTCAGGGGGCAGAGGGGGCGTCCTTTGTGTCTTCGGCGGTGGGAACGTCTTCATTCTGGGGCAGCGGAGACCTACCCCCAGGCTCTCTGTGACACAGCCCAACGAATCAGGGGTGTGCAGGACACCGAGGGACATGTTTGCAGAGCACATGTCATGTGACCAAACCAACAGCCATGTCACACACAGCCCCCCCAAACCCCCCCAGGTCACCCTGCCACAAGTTCGACGTCTCAATCGTCCAGCTGCATTCACCTCGTTTGGGTGAGACTCTGGTCACATTACACAGCCCCGCAGACAGACTGCCACTCTAATCCCTTCATGCCAGGCAAACATGGCTGCAGTTCATTCAGGGGGGAGGACAGGATCCTTTACAGTCCCCAGCCTAGGGATTCCCATGGTCTTGATGTCCAAACGTAAAATTTGAGTATGAAATATTTGCTGAGTGCGAAACGTGTACGAAAAGCCGTGGATCACAAGCTCTTCTTTTTCGGTTCGAAACGATTCCGTAATATATGAGATGGGTGGCAAGACCACCCCCACCTTTCCGGCGTCCCGTGGCCCCCCCAAAGCCAGAGAAAAAGTGACATCACCAAACCGTTATCGCTACATATGAGCATAATCATATATATACTCTAACAATTTTTACAGGGATAGGAAATAGTGTCAAAATTAAATGTTCAGTTGTTTGTTGTACCTTTAAAAAAAATCCTACAGAAGCATTTTAGCCATATATCTGTTTTTTTCTAATGTCAGTCCTCTTGGTTACCTGCAGATCAATCTGCTGGTCTCACTTGGTTGCTGCTGCTGCTCCAGGGCGAAGGTCCCCCAGTTCCTCATGGAGACAGCGAGCCAGTTCACCCTTCCCCTAAAAGCGTGTCCTGATAAATCTCACTTACACGTGTCAACAAATACTGAACACAGCACCCACGGCATGAGGTTATCAGGGCCCCCCCCGCCATGTGTCTGACCGGTCCGCCCTGGCGCCCTCCGACACGTCAGCAGACACCTGGACCAGAGGTCAAAGGTTGCGTTGTCCTGGGGTTGTGATGTCGGAACACGTACCCTGGGATGTTGTGCCTATAAAGCAATTAATTTCTCATTATATTATATATAATGCATTTATAATGAGCGTCTCGCACTACGAAAATTTGCATTTCGTTAGCTGTGATTAGCTGTTTATATAAAATTCTTGTTCATATGTTAAGTATATGAGGTTATCATATGTTAATTTTTCAGTGAATAAAATGCATACATAAAGCATTCTAATAAATGGTAATGCGAGGCGATTAAATTAAGAAATTAATGATTCAGACCCCCAATCCTTAAGGAGAATAACAACAACAAAAAGTACCTCCTGAGTAGTTTGCACATATTTATAAAATAAATTTTCAGCACCACATAACCAGGTTTTTATTTAGTTATATTAATAAGTGTAACTTTAATTATGCAGTAAATGGTCACCTCATTTGTATGTACTTTGGTATGATGCACTTGTGCTTTCAGGGTTAGACGACATGCTGCCATTGTACTGAGCTGTTATTTTTCAGTTGCGGCCTTCCTGTTCACTTTAATGCGCTTCCTGTTCGCTTTAATGCGCTTCCTGTTCACCTTAATGCGCTTCCTGTTCACTTTAATGTGCTTCCTGTTCGCTTTAATGCGCTTCCTGTTCGCCTTAATGCGCTTGACCATCCTCCTCTGCTCGTTAACATGGTGTTTTTGGCCAGAGAAATGCCGATGACCGGGTCTTCTCTGTTCACCACACCATTCTCTGTGAACTCTGTACACTGTAGGTGGTTGTTCCGGAGATGCTGGATCCATCGTATCTGGCACCAGTAATCACAGTCAAATTCAAAATCACTTAAATCACACACCTTGGCCACTGCAATGCAAATAAAGGGCATTCGTTCATCCGTTCATTCGTTTATCCGTTCATTCATTCAAAGAACCTCTAGACTCAGTCTGCATGCTGCCACATGGTTCCCAGTTTGGAGGACCAGGCCACTAGCACTGGTAATCAGGAATCCCCAGTAAACAGGCCACTGAGTGTAGTTTATGACATGTCAACATGTATGTTGACAAGTATGTTGTTTTTCTTCTCCAGCTGTCAGAACATTCATGAAAGTATTCCAATCTGCATTGCTTTGGAATTCAATTACCAGCCTTTCCAGTTCTCCCAGATAGGTTTGGCTAACAAAGTCATGACAGGGTCACAGGTCAGGACCTTCACCCCCTGGTGCTGGCCAGTACTGCCCAGCCTGGGAGTGTGTGGGAATTCCTACAACAGGGATTATCATTCCTCCCTCCTGCCTAGGATAGACCAACGAGGATCATCAGGCCTTTGATCATGGATACAGTCATTTACAAGCAGCCAGTAAGAGGTAGAATCACCAGTAACTCATATTTTCTGACCCAGGGAGAAGCTGCACCCAGATCTTCTCAGTGGGAGCAAGCAGGGGAATCGAAGACCAAATTTCCAAAAGTCCATTTTTCGTTGTTTTTGAGAAGAGACCACCAATGACGTAAAGTCAGACTTCCTCATCATGTGCTGGGTATTGGAAATCTATATTTGGAATCAAAACTCACTCAGTCATCTCAAAGGCTCGAAGGTGATTCCAACTGCCTGCACAGCTCAGGATTCAGAGTAACCCAAGTGGAGATAATGGCATTTGTGACAATGAATCAGCCAAGGTTTTGATAATTAATTTCTCAGCATTCATAATTTTGCTTTTCTCTACTACACTTGGACCAACTGCAATGTCCTTCTCTGCTCTGCGTTTACATATTTTCCCCAAGTTGTTTCTGACCGAATCCCCAGTTTTGACCCACAGTTGAGAAGACGTGCAGTTATGCGAATTAGTGCGAGTGTGTGTGTGAATCTGTCTGACTGCTATCCCATCAAGGGCGCCCCCCACCCTGTGCTGCCTAGGATAGGCTCCAGACCCCCCCGTGACCCTGCACGAGATAATGTAGCTGAAAAATGGTTGAATAGATGGACTTGGAGTAATGCAGAGCAGGAAACTTTGACGGGAAATTAAAAAAAGGGACAAGTATTCAAAAACCTCCTTCAGCGGCTCGTGTCTGTCAAGGCAGCCTGGACTGGGATCAGTTTGTCTCTTCGCAGGTTTGTGGCAACTGTTGAAGTTGGACTCGATCCAGGGAACGCAAGCACTGCGGGCACACAGTGGGACAAGGTGACCCAGATATCAGGCTGGAAAGGCGGCAGAAGATGAACGGCATGCCCGCACTGGAAGCCGCTTCGGTCGGCATGGAAGGTTAACGAAGACAAATACGATTCCTATCGCACTTTACTAAACTGATTGGTGCGATTCAGTCAGCTGGTCGCTGCTGTATGGTACCGTGATAGTCAGGGGGATGTTTTGAAACTTACTTTGTATAATAATCAACAGCATTACACACAACAAACAGAGGAACCTGAATGTGACTACTGTAATAATCTGTATTTTGTAGCTAATTACCAAATTCTGCCGTTTATCAGAAAAGCAATCAGTTTGCTTTGCAAAATAAAACACGCTTTACTTTGCACAATACTTTGTTAGAAATACGAGTTTTTTTGTAAGTAAAATTAAAGAGCGATTTCGTGTTTGTTTGCCCTTGTGCCGGTACTGTTTGAGTTTTGGAAACCTCGCTACAGTTCTGTCAGAAATGCCCATCTCCCTTGGTTTCCATTGGGAGAAGTTCAGTGTTTTTCTCTGTCAGCCTCAGTCTTATAATCTTATAAATACTTCACCTCAAATAAATTATTTAAAAAAAGACTCCAGTCTCCTTCTCGCTGTCACCCAGTGTGTTTTTTTATTCATTCATTTTATCTCACGCTTTTCTAAAATATTTTTGCACCATTCATATTGACTCACAACTGAAGACTAACACCTTTGTATGTATGAATTCTCTTTGAATGTCTAAAGTTAGAAATGTAACTTTATACAATTTTGTTCTAAAGCGCTTAAATTCTTAAATTCTAGCTTTTATTACATGTTTAATATCTTTGTAGAGTACAGGCCTAAAATTGAATTAATATATAATGCATACTCAATGTACAGTATTATGGATTTTTCTATATCATCCAGAAGATCAAGTAGCAGAGACTAACATCACACATACTTGCGAGGGACTCGATAAAGGCTGGAGTTTATCACCAAGGTCAGACATTTGGTAGTTTCATGGAGTCTTGCGATTCTTTAAGACATTACGGTGCCTCCAGAGCTATAAATCAGGACCATTGCAGATGGGTTCAAGTATCATGACCTCTGTGTCCATGAAAGGTTTCTCTGCATTTTATATTCATAGTCAAGTCAGGGTCCTAGGGATGATGGGATATGGCGAACTGTATCCAGCCGTGAGCGATACTGAGGTCAAAGGTCATGGGGTTAAAGGTCATGGCATTTGGGCCCAAAACACTCCCACAGGTGATGGACAGATACTGTACATGCATTGGATCATATCAGATGCTCCTCCCTGAGACATTTTGGCCCACAGCATAGCTGGTATATTATCTGGTTAAAACCCCTCTCTGCATTTAAAATGTTGCAGATTGCATCATTTCAAAGATGCTTTTATCGCGGTGATTCAAAGGACTGACACCCATTGCTGCATAACTTTCTAATTCCTCACCTGATGCAATAAAGATTCAGCTACAGTGTATTCCTCCGTGATTCAAGAGCGGAATGAAGTTTTGATTAATCATAAACCCATTTACTAAATAATATGAAAAGTTTTCACATTGCCGTGCAGTCGAGACGGGCTTTATAAATGGCAATCAGTCACAAAAAGCAGAATGGAAGCGGATTATAAATTAAGAACGGCAATTAATGGTCCCTGAATAGAAGAGACTCACTCCCACTCAATGGCACTTGAAAGAAATGAGGGCGCAGATACAGATAATGAATTCAACATATCACGATTTCACAAGCTTTTAAATCTCGGCACTCTCCCTGCGGCAACAAAAGAGGCAGTTTTCTAAAAAAAGAAAAGCCTTCTGGATACGTACAGATCATCACAATTAACCGCGGCGTCGGCCCTGGTGCAGAACACATTGTCATTAGTGTTTTAGACAAACCAACAGCAGGAGTCCATGATGTTCTGTAACCTCTCATTCATCAGAGCGTTTCATTCACAGGGGATCCCATCTCACTGGCTGTTTCAAGTCAGTTGAATGAGACAAACCTGGCTGCAAAATGATTGGATGAAAGGGTAACGTCTTACATAACGCATTTATAATGCATTCATAGAACATTAATAAGCAGCATGAAAGTATGCCCTAATATGAACGCACTTAATGTTCTGTGCATGCATTATAGATGCATTATGGTGGTGCACTAAATGTGATCATTACCAGTGTTTGTTATTAATGTATAATAAAACTGTCATGTCTTGCTCATTGAGAGTATTATGAATGCAATTCTTTAAGACATTGTTAAGGTTTACTTACATGCTGCTTATTAATGTTCTATGAATGCATTTGTAATGCATTAAGAAGTGCACTTAATGTAAAGCATTACCGTTGAAAGATAGTAACATTTTTTTTGCATAATTAGAAGACATTAAAGTTTAGAGTAGGAATAATGGAACATGGTGAAGACACTGTTAATCAAGCTCATATTTTAAATGCAAAATTTAAGACAATATACAATCTTTACAGCAACTGGAAGCCAGAAAATATATGTTTGTAAACCAGTTCAGAGAAGAAATGTGGTGAGACAAGAGAATAGAAGTTTAAAGACAAAAAACAAAGGACACCTCCCCCATTGAACGCCACACGCTAAGTCCCGCCCCCTGCATACTACGCACTGACCACCACATTCTACGCACTGACCACCACATTCTACGCACTGACCAACACATACTACACTGTATAGAAAGCAGCTCCATACACTGACTACTATTCACTGAATGCCAGAAAACTGCTTAAACATGTTAAGCAAGAATAAATATGGTGTCAAAAACTGTACTATCACGTCATACCCTCATATTGTAAAATCCGTGCCTTACGTGCGGATATCTGAGTTCTACAAAAATGGTGTGGGCGTCTGATGGCTTCCAGGGTCGTTTCCTCTACGGTCACCACTGTACTCTCCCTAAAATCTGTGAAAGACTGTAAGAGGGTGAAGGAACAAGGAGTAAATGGAATGAGATTGACACCATAAAAATCAGGTGCAGTTTGAGGAATTTATTCAATGACCTCGCCCCTGATCAAGAGCACGTTTAATCAGTCTGGATCCCTTTGGTGTTTCTGCACGACACGTCTGGCAGTCTGCGCTCCGGTTTGACGTGTATGGCCTCACTGCCCACGCAGAATCATCTGGCAGAAGCTATTAGCCAGCCAATCTGTTCTGCTCTCTCCAGCACAGCGCTTGTCATAGACCAGCCGCCTCCATATGTGTCTAGACCGTGGGTTCTGTCCCCTTGAAATATCTTATTCTGTGTTGCTCACAATTGAGACAAAGTACCCTGACAAAACCAACTTCCTAAGCCTCCCAGTTTTAAGTATTTCTACCAATCTGTGCATTTTTTAAGCATAATCGAAAACTGATTGGTCGATGGCTTTGTTAAGAAATAAATATTGCTTTTTACTGACTATATACACTCACCTAAAGGATTATTAGGAACACCATACTAATACGGTGTTTGACCCCCTTTCGCCTTCAGAAC
>JAUMHC010000054.1:6385924-6398837 GCA_032359785.1 Heteromormyrus szaboi | reverse complement strand
CTGACATTCAGTTTGGAGTTCAGGAGATTGTCTTGACCAGGACCACATCCCTAAATGCATTGAAGCAACTGCCATGTAATTGGTTGATTAGATAATTGCATTAATGAGAAACTGAACAGGTGTTCCTAATAATCCTTTAGGTGAGTGTACGAACTTGGTAATAAACATGGGTAGGAAGGTTTGACTACAAGAAGTTGTTTATATGCAGATACTTCACCTTCATAATACATTCATTATGCATTCATAGAACATTCATAATGCATTCATAGAACATTCATAAGCAGCGTGTAACAGTTTTCATATACATTAATAACAAAAATTATTTGATAAAAAAAACATAATCGTACAATGTTTGTTATTAATGTTTATTAAAGCTGTTAAGGTATGTTAGGATGAGAAAACGTACTTCCTTGACAATCAGACATAAAAACATTAAAAGAAAAGCGCAAACATTAACAGAAGTGCATGCAATAATAAATTGTAATCATGAGGGTGAATATATCATAGTATATAGCCACAGTGGTCACAATGAAATGGGTGTTATGAAGCGTCGCAATGGGATAAACGTCCTGTCATAAATCTCAGTGACGTGACCCACTTCGTTACGCAGACCAACAGGTAAATATAGATCTAAACCCAGAGAGCGTTTTGTCGCTGTGATGAAGCTGAACGTAATGACGTCTATGCTGTATGGAGTGTCAAATGGAAAACTGAGAAAAACACCTAAATATCCTCAATTTACTCACAGAAGCAGGAAAAAGAAACAGTAAGCCGTAATTATCGTAATTATACCGTCTCTATAAATCTCAGACAGCTCTGCTCATGCAGATCGAATTAGTCCAATTAATCTGGACAGCTACACTTGGTGACCGACAAACAAAAATTAATTAATTAAACAATTAACATTTAAGCCATGGATGTTAATGCCACCGATAATGTTGTACGAACAGAATTTGGTAAATTAAATTGTAAGTGCCCTAAAAACTGTGTGTAATGATCTAATGCTAATGATCTTCCGGTTGGGCTGAGGAGTTGTCCTTCACAGTGATTATCTAACCCCCTTTTTAAACGCTAAAGATTCACAGGAAATTGAGCTCTTGTCTTGCTACGCGATACAGAGAGAAATATCCTTCTTTGGGGTGCTTTCAGTAGCATTTCATTTGGACGAGTAAGTTACTGTCTCTGACCCAGTACTGGTTAACTGGTTGGAAGATGGATGAATGTCACTGTCACAAAAGAAGCCACATACTCCCTAACATCCATCATACCTCCCTATCCAGCAATGGATGTCAGTGAAGCGTCTTTCTTTTGTAAAATTCCCAGATTGGTCTAATATGGCTACTGAGCAAAAATGTACATATGACCCATAAATAATGCTGAAATGTATCTGATAGGGATGGTATGATTCACTGATTCACATCAGTGCACCAGCATAAAAGTTCTCGATGCGATTGCCCCAATTAAAAGAGGATGCACAGGATGCAATTTGAGATTAACTCTGGATGCGTCGTTTCCAACATCTTTGCATCGGTAAAATCTGATTTATTAATGTATTAATGTATAATTATTAGACGTAGCCCTGTGCTTTTATTATTTAGAAATGTCACCAATACAGTTTTGAACAATAATTTTAAATTTGGATTGATTCCACCCCTCTAAACCGTTTCTGCCTCTGTGTCATACTGACTTGCATAGCATCGTATTCTTTTGTATGACATTGTATCGTAAGTCAAATTGTGTCGAATTTCACTGCATTGCAATAGTGGTGCATCGTATTGCATTAGCAGATGCTTCATATGTGTCTTTAATGTATTGGATCATTGGTGATGCATTGGGATGTGTATCGCATCATTGGCGATGCATTGGGATGTGTATCGCATCATTGGCGATGCATTGGGATGTGTATTGCATCGGCCACAGTGATGGAGAGACACATCTGTATATCTTATAGATGGGATTTGCGCTAGGGGACCTCAGACTTGGGGACACCCTGGGCAGGACACCAGCCCTTCACATACTCCGCGGGAAATGTAAAGACAGCAAACCACCAAGCTAGCTGAAGGAAACCAGAGTAGCTGGAGAAGCCCTCCAGAAATACAGGGAGAACCTGCGATCCTCACACACGCGCAGGAATAGAACTGGCCGCCGTAGAACTGCCCACCGTGCTGCCGCAACACCTCAAGGACACGGTTCCTGTGATTGTGGTAACAAAACCTTCCCATCCCAAGAAAATGCTTTATTAAGTCAACTTCCTGGGATCCTTGACGCCTGCGGGGTGGTAGTTTTATTACTTTACTGAGATAAACATTTGTATCATCCAACTTTATTGCTGTATTGAATTGCTAATGAAAACAGCTAATTAAATCCCTGCAGGTTAACCTTTTCCTCTGGGTTATACATCTAAACCTGTGATTCACGTTTTTAGAAGCATATAAAACATTATGTGTGCTGTAAATAAATGGGCTTAGGTAACACCTTCAATGCCATGGGGCTGAACACAGCCGATTGTAGATCTTCATTCTAACCCCTCCCATTAAAAACAGGTGCCTCACTAACTCTGTGTGCTGTAATACACTCATCCTCAGGGACACGCCACTGTATTATGGGAAACTAAGCATAATGGCAGGAAGACTGACATTTGTCCCAGCCAATCGGAGGCAAGTCACCTGTTCTTGGGTTGTTGAAAGACTGGTAATGAACCCCAGGATTCAACCCAGTAGGGTACTGGAGCTTCACATAGAAGGGAGTTTTACAGCTGATTGAGGAGGGGGGGCAGCCTATGATTGTACTGGCTCTGCCAAGGGGATATGGGGATATGCCAGTGACATCGAGCTGGGGGGAGAAGTTAGCTGCAGATCAGTAGGGGACCAATATCAGCTGGTTCTGCTGGGCTGGGTTGGGCATTGGGTCTGCTTCCGGATTACTGTAAGCAAGTAGGTACCGAGCAGTGAGCATGAGACGTGTATCCTTCCCTGTAAGGAGAGACACACAGACAGGCATGTTTGCAGTACGAGGATTGATTAAATTGCCTTGGCTCTTCTAGTGTTACACATCCTGCTTGCAGGGTGAGATCGGGGAGGGCGTGTGTCTTTCCTGCTTGAGACTTTCCCAGCTCAGGGAGCGGAGCAAACAGGCGAACGTGACGGAATACACTGGGTGTCTGTCTGAATGTTGATCCCGGTTCCCCTGCGCCGAGCTCGCGTGCCACACATGCCCCAGCGCTGACCCCTCACATGCATACAGGAAGTGCAGCTTTAACCAGCCTGCAGCAAAGACGTGGGCTTCCTCAGCCGCCGGCACCTGGAGCTCGAGCGCCGAGATGCGACTCCTTCGCTTGGGCCGTGGGCTTCCATAGCAGGGCGCAGTTCATGGCTGGAGGCATTTGTCAGAAGAGCCGGAGAAGGTCTTCACCCTGTTTCCAATTCCCAGCCAAGTGTCCCCTGGCACTACTGTGATAGCGGATGTGGAACACACCCAGAAGAAAGCTTTCAAAAAGTTCTCCATACTGTGATAAATAATTACCTACCAGCTAACAGGGAATATTCCCATAACTTTAGCCGATGTTGCGTAACGGTCTTCTCAAAGTTGGCAGGGAACAATTGTACTGTAACATTAATGGAATGTTATTTCCAAGTTTTATATTTTAACAAAGGTCTGTCAATCTCAGCACAATAACATTACCTGAACATCCTTTTAACGCAATTAATGTTGGAAAGTATTGTTTTATAATAAAATGCTAGCTACACCAGTGGCCAGAGTTGTGGAAACGCCTAGCATTTTAGGCATTATGCTGTAAAAATGTCTACACGAATATTAGAGGTAATGTTTATAAACAATCAAAAGATGTTACAAATATACACTGGGTGATTAAATAAGTAACTGGAGCAAAAGTTGACTAAAATTCTGCAATCTCTAAAAATTGGAAGTGTTTCCACGATTTTGGCCATTAGTGTATATGTGTTTACTAAGAACACACTGTGCAGCCCTGAACCCATGACCTCAGAGGTATAGAGTGGCAGTGTTACCTTATTCATTTTGTATTACTAATCTTACTTGTAGTAGTAGTTGTAGTAGTGGGATAATGTTCTGCGAACTTCAGGAAAATTGGTCACTCTGAACGTTTCCATACCTTAATTGTAACATTCGGTAAACATTCCTAGAATGAAAAATTGTTAGTCCTTATGAACTCCAAATGCACTTTATTGAAAAAGTGCCACTTTCTACGATGGACGGATATAAAATGTGTTTTGTTACTTGAAATTTACCAGCACAATAGATTCAGTAATAACTCAAATGCAACTTTAGCCACGCAAACAGACTAAGGCAAAAATGTAGTCAGGAAGGACCAGGTAAGTTCTTCCGCTGAGGATCTGGTTACAAGAGCTGACTAAACCCCAAGCACTTCCCAAAGTCAAAACAAATTTTACCTTAGCTGTGCAAAACAATAGCACATACCGACTAAAATGTGAAGAGGAAATCATGTTCGCTTTACTCTCTTTCCAAAAGGTTACACCCGATGACTCTGTCATGTCCTATCAAAGATATAATGTCATGCTAAAGAATGTATATTTGTCCCCAGGACGTTACACAGCTTCTCCCATCCAGTCTCAGCCAGTCAGATTCATGTCTTGAGCACCACGTTTTCACAAGCAAGTCACGTGACGAGCCTTGTCCCGTAAAAAGAAAAGAGGATATAAAAATTGTTACCAGACTCTTCGAAAGACGACTGATGGAACAAAATGTCTCCAGAATAACATTTATAATTCCGAGTGGAACCTGTATGCGGAAGGCTGGAGATTTACTCAGACTAACACGTTGACATCTCTCTAGCAGGATGGACGTAGGGTGTCCCATCTTTTGTTACCAGATGTAGAGTATCACAAGTGGCACTTAATTTCAAAAACTCAAGAAGCGAGATACAACAATGATCTGAAAATAAAAGCAAATCATTAATTTCTTCGACAGTGACAGTTCCTGTATAAGTATGGCGGCAACTACATGCATGTCAATGTGCCTTACAGACGATTTACACTTTCCGAAGTGACCTTCATTCCACTCAGTAGATTTTATCATTTTAGTTTAAGATTGCTAATTGCTTCTTCCTTTTTCACTTATTCCCCGAATGCTTGACAGTCTGGAGCTGAGCACCAGAATTGGCAAAAAGCACTACAAAAAGGCAGACTGACATGCTCCCAAGCAAATATAGGTAGTTTGCTTTTTTTCATTTCAAGAGTAGAAATTCATAAATCAAGAAAGCGGGAGATGTTCATGGTTTTGGCTGCATTCTGCACTGCAATTAAGCCTTTCCTCTTCTTGCCTAAATTGTAGCTACAGTTTGCTCTTCAAACGTTTAACTGGAAGGAACTCCCTTGTTCAGGAAAACCTTGACTATTTTGAATGGCTCTCAGTGCTTCTGTACAATGGAGTCCATGGTTAACTTAATCACAACCGTTTGTCTCCAAAGCTTCTGATTCACCAACACCAACCTTTTAAATATGCCTTTAAACACACTTTGCAAAACACAACTCAATGTTTCAGTGATACGTCGGCAATAAAAGTTAAATATACCCTAAATATACACTAACGGGGTCCACTGAAAGAATTCAGAAAAGACAAGAGGCCCGAAATGAGGTACTGGAGACCAGCCCCTGAAAGAGAAATTCAAGAAGTGAAGAGTGTTTTCGAGCCAGTAAAGGATCTGAGGCAAAGGGGAGATTTATACGCAAGTGCAACGTTTGAAAGGAGAATCTCGGCCTTGCTGGCACTGAAGTGGGTGAGATGAAGCAGCGTTGACCTTTCATTTGGGGCTTGAAGACTCTGACATACTGCTCAGTTCACAGGCCTTATTGAAGGTTTCGCTCTGCACTCCCCGCTAAGGGAACCTTTTTATGGGCTAACTTATGACCCGTCACGCTTGTTCAGGTCATACTTTCTGTTTTCCCACCAAAAGGCTCTTTGTTGTCGGGCGTCCTCTGTTCTGTTGACTTTGCTAACCGTAGAAAACACCGTCGATCAGAACAAAACGCCTTTCACGCCAACCGGCTGAGCTCAATCACCAACGTAATGAGACCTGTCAAACTGTGCAGATAAAATTAAATAGTGCAGAGCTAATGTGACGGTATAAAACATAATTGCAGTGTTACAGCCTGTGTTTAATAAGGTTATGCACTGTACCATAAACGCGATGTTGGTAACACAGGTTCATGCTGCCAAGCGTCATCTTTACTAGATCTGAGAAGACTGTAAACATTCCCAACAATGAATTCTCTAATTTACTAACAGCACTCAATCACAGGGCTGGCAAAAATTAGCAAAAACTGGTGCCAAAACTTCATTTTATTTATTTTTGTTTGTTTGTTTGTTTGTTTGTTTGTTCATTCGTTTGCTTGTTTGTTTGTTCATTCGTTTGCTTGCTTGTTTGTTTGTTTGTTCGTTTGCATGTTCCCCATATAATACAGTTTCCTCCAGGTTCTCCAGTTTCCTCTCATAGCCCAATGACACACCGCTAGGCTAATCGGTCTCTCTAATATGCCTGCAGAGCATGACAGTGTGTCTGTGTATGTGCCCGGTGATGGACTGGCATCCAGTCCAGGATGTAATCTGTCCTTGTAAATACGTAAATACTTGAATTTACATTCTTGTGTATACATGTATCCTGTCCTTTCTTGTATTTCGCACCGTGATTCTGGAGGTGTATAATTTCATCTGCTTGATATGGATGGGATGACAGTGATGTTGACTTCACTTGAAATTCACTTACAATAAGTGTACAAACCACGACTGTAAAGCATGAAAATACAGCCAGGATGTTGCAAAACAAGCTGGGGAAAACAGAAATTATCATATCCAATAAATTGTACGAGGTGCTCGGCGAACCAGCACACATTAGCAGTCATACTGACTCACTCACATTGCCTGTGTGGCCCTGTAGAGCTCGACGGATGAGTGTTGGGCTCTGAGCTCAAATCAGGTTCAAGTACCAGCGAGGCTGCACATCAGCTGGGCCTTTGCTACAAACCGGGGGGGTTCTGCTCTGGTCCATAGATCCAAATTATAGCCATCTCAATACACAGTGTGAAAGCAGACTTACCGTGAAATGAAAGAATGCTCTTAATTAATGGGTTTACATAATGCTGAGTGCCACATTAAGCATAAGCCTTATTATAATGTAATGTAAAAACCAGCTTCAGACACAGACCAGGTAAGAAGGCAGGGAAATGCCTTAATGACACCACTGGACACTGACCCAGCTAAAATGTTCTTTTCATTATAACCCAGATACATTTTGTCTGAAATATAGGCTGTAGGTTCCATATTTTATCTGTAGCAGGAAAGTAATTGTTTTTATCTTAATGCCCCGGCCAACCTATAATTTAATTTACTATGCTATTTGATATTTCAATTTTTTAAAGAGTACATTAAGCTGTATGGTAAATGCTCAGTGTGTCAGGACTGTATGGTGTTGATGCTGGGAAGCCTGAATTAAGTGGATTAATTCAAGTTAAGAATCAGTACTCTTTGCTAGATAAAATATTTACCAATCCTTGTGTTTCCAAACCTTCTTATTACTCTTGCTCTGTTGTTATCCTACATAATAAACCCTTGGAATGACACTAACCCTCATTCTGACTTCTTTATCCTCCTTGCACTCGTGCCATCTTGACAAAGGGCATCCACTCCCCTAACAGACCGAGCATTCAGAAACAGCGCATTAGTACTGTTCTAACAGGGATATATCTTCAATATTCATCCATCTTCCAACTGTTTATCCAGTACAGGGGAACCTGGAGCCTGTCCCAGGCAGCACGGGCCACAAGGCCAGGGAACATTTTGGATGGGGGAGGGGCGGGATTTGAACCCTAACCCTCACAGGTGTCACCCACAGTGCCCCACCCCACCAATCGCACAAACCAGCACAATCAGCATTCTTATGATGCTTTAGAACAAAGATGTCTAGCTAGCCGTTCAAAATCAGTTCCAGTTGATATTTAGCTTGATGGACTAGGATCTGTGCCCATCTCTGGAAGGCTATGGGTTCAAGTCCCTTGGCTAATAGAGTAGCCATTGTGTCCTTGAGCAAGGCCTTGAACCCCAGTTGCTCCAGAAACTGGCCGTCCCTAATCCTCTATTGTATATTGGTTTGAAAAAAAAAATTACATTCACAACTGGTCACATAATTCATTTTTCCCTCCGTTTTATATTCTGATCTGTCATCAGTCATTAAATCATCGTTACACACATCACCCGCATGCCCTACACGCAAACACAATCACACAGCTCTACCACACACGACTCCCACAGTCCCATCTTTACGCACCGACACGCATGCAGGCGTGCAGACGCTAACACACACGCCTCGTACACATGTGACCTTCGCGTGTTTATATATGGCGAGGACGTCAGTGGTCTCCAAGTCCCCAAATAGCCAAGGCCGTCAGCTAAACGTGGAAGCATTTAAAAATCATTCGCATTCGGAGCTCAGGCCTGGCACTGGGGCGGGTCTTTATGAGCCTGCAACTGTGGTCGCAACGGGGAACTTTTATTTAAAGCTAGACAGTAATTATGTGGGACGACATGAGATTCCCTCCCTAATAACTGCCTGCGAGAATTCGCCTGTTATAGACTCTCGCACCAAACAAATGGATCCAGCCCTATTAAATTCCCTGCTGTTCCTGATCCTGTGTTTACACCTGCGCTTTTAAGAAGAAGAATTCCACCCCATATTCCTCTAAAGACTGTGACGAACAGGAAGGGCACCTCTCAAAAGGAACTGCAATAGATACCTGTTATTTTTTCCTGAATTTGGGCAGCACTATATGAAGGAGAATGTAAAGAAATATTAAACGACAAGACTTACAGAGGCATGTTGAAGCGGAGTTTGATTTAATAAGAAATGTTTGCAGGAAAATTGATATGTGTGAAATTTACCTGTATTACTTATTGTCATTTTGAGAGCGTTTTGGCAGGATTCACGAGAGAGTCAGCCGCAGAAAATCGCTCCAGGCCCCTTCCTGTCGCCAGTTAAAGGCACCACTCGTGGGCCCCGATAGCATCGTCCCTTTAAATGAGGCTGGCTGCTCAATACTTTAACTGGGAGACCGGCTTGCCAAACCAATCTGACTCTGCGCCTCATATTTTCCCCTGTGTTTTTTAAAGAACGGTAGCCCGCCCTGACCGAAGGAGACGGGGTCGGCGCTGGGGAGCCGGGCGTGTTTCTGCGGCGCTGCTCGACTCCGGGTCTCCGGACGGTGACATCGGATACGGCGCCCTGCTCCTTGTCGACTCCCTGGGATGGGGGTGATCCAGGCCACACGGGTGTTTTCATTCTGCGCGGTTAGTCAGTATTCAGGCACCTCGTTCCATCCCACGTCTGACGGCATCTGAAGTGTGAGGTTACGCTGAATTTATAAACGTTTCAGAAAATGTGGGAGACAAAGCGCTGAGGCTGAAAGAGGACCGGCTCTCCGCGTCGGTGGGCGGTTCCAGCTGCTTGCTCTGTGCCCTGTTTAGCTCCCATGTTGTTTTTTACTTCTTTTTTTTCTGAGGGAATCGTTGGACGCAGAACCGGTGGTTTGGTTAGGAGGGAAAATGTCTGACGTAAAAAGTGACATAAGCCATCCGGCAGCCTCCAGTTGGTACTGAAAAAAAAAAAAAGACAGATGAAAAATATTTGTGCTCAGGTAGACTGCGCTTATCATTCACCTTACTGGAACAGCCTCCTGTTTAAAGAGACTATTACTTGTGGTTTATTATTGGCTCCTCTTCCCCTTTTTGGAGAAGGGTCTAGCTAACCCTAACCCTAACCCTAACCCTAACATCCTTAAAGATCACGTGTTTCCTGTGGAGGTGACGTATTTCCGGTGGAGCTCCACTCTACAGGCGTCGGCAGCTAGACCCTCTTGCCTTTTTGACATGTCATTCTGTCATTGGCTGTTTTTTTAGGTAGCCACTTCCCCCTTAATACATCTCCTCTTCTGTCGTTGGCTGTTTCTATAGGTAGCCACTCCCCCCTTAATACATCTCCTCTTCGGTCATTGGGTGTTTCTTTAGGTAGCCACTCCCCCTTTAATACATCTCCTCTTCGGTCATTGGGTGTTTCTTTAAGTAGCCACTCCCCCCTTAATACATCTCCTCTTCGGTCATTGGGTGTTTTCTTAGGTAGCCACTTCCCCCTTTATACATCTCCTCTTCTGTCGTTGGCTGTTTCTTTAGGTAGCCACTTCCCCCTTAATACATCTCCTCTTCTGTCATTGGCTGTTTTTTTCACATAGCCATCTCCCACTATTGACATGTCTTTCTGTGATTAGTTGCATGTTTTGGCCAGAGGTTACAAACCAAATTACCAGGAGGGAAACCCACGTATTGGGGGAGAGCGTGCAAACTCCACACACACACAGCGGAGGTGAAAGGATAATAATGATCATGGAAAAATAAACCAAAATACGACATTTTGGGTAACCCTTAAAAACAGATAAGTACGTCAATACTGTTTCACCACAATACTGAAACATAAACATTCTCAAAGGGAATTTTCCCAGAAGATTACATTTACATTTAAGGTTTCCGTACATCATCAGTCAATTTCATATGTGCCAAAGGAATCTATACATTTACGTGAGCCTTGAACAGAAAGTAGCTTTTCGAAAAACCTCACTTAGTCATTGAGAACAATTGGTTTTTCTAGTCGTAAAGGAATTCTGTTTAGCTGCTATGTAAACTAAAGATACATATTTCTTAAACTCTCATTGAAACTTTCTATCAGTGCATCAAGAGATGGGTTAAACTTTTAAAACCAGCAGTGTTATGTTATGCAATATACTTCTCGACAAACCGCTTCTGAGTACACGTGCATCTTTCTGTCTTTTCAGTTTCTCTGGTTCTTTTATTCCCTGTGGCATTTATCATCTTTTATGTACATTCAGTCGTACCGAAATACAAATATACAACTAATTAGACAGACATTTTCCCAGTCAGATCATCTTGAGCTGCATTGTACTTTAGCGAATAGTCTTTCACAAGTAAATATGCCACCTACTGCTCCTGGCGTACAAACATAATATTTTGCTTCATGTATATTTTTCTTTATTCTTAATATTTTTTATTTCGCAAATTCGACTTCAAGGTCCGATTTACTGATTAACGTCTGGTCGAGATGGTGCAATAACACCATTATCGTATTCGCTGTGTGGCCCGGAATCTTGCTTAAAACCAGGCCATCATTTAGAAGAAACGTTCAGAGTACTGCTATGTCTCCCAACTGTCTGCCCAAGCGATGACTGACGTTTTAGCTGAATTCGATCTAGAAAACAACTTGTATAAAAAAATGAAGTTAATGTCAAAATAAAGATTGCATAATGAAACCTATAATTTAGAACGTGAAGGATCTACCCCAAATATTCTAACGACAGGAGGCATGTTGAAGTAATTACATATTACTCGTATATTCCTTACATTCTCTTACAATATATTCTTTTTTGCCAATTATGAACAGAGCAGTTTGCACCGAAACAGCATAATATTTCTGCCGCTTTAAGGTTCCCTGTTTGTCCGCCTTTACTGAGCCAGACCCCAAGCCGCTGTCGTCTAATAGGACGGGAAGTTCTGCCGGTTTGGGTGCAGTGGCTCCGGGAATGACTTTCCGCAAACGCACCCAGGTCCCGGCTGACGAGGGAGCGTTGGAAATTCCAGTCATCAGACTCTGTTATTTGGAGCATAATAGAAACCAACATGTTATGGAAGTACGGAATTGTGAAGGAAAAAATGATACCGCGTAACCACAGAGGGCCTGTGTTTTATGGGAAAATATTTTCGAACTATAATTTCGCTGCATACAGTATTGGCCATTTCTACGGCTGCTGATTAAAACCTGAGGAAAGGGGAGAAGATTTCATTACGCTGGGATGATTCCAGTTCAAACATGCAGCCTGAAAAGAGGATACGTTATATATTATACATACACATTATATTCTGTGTTTGCAATGTAATGAGAGCAGCAAAGGAAATCCTTGGTCTTGATATTTCTAGAGTAATTTATTATCTGCAGTGTGATAGTAAGAAATAAAAACGAGTTGTTAATCATTATAAGATATTACAACTAATCCAAGATTGGGCACCAACCCATCGCAGGGCACACTCACACACACACACACACACACACACACACACTCACACTCACACACACACACACACTCACAATCACACTCACACACACACACTCACACACACACACTCACACACTCACACTCAGACACACACACACACACACACACACAAACACACGCTCACACACCATTCACTGACATGTGCCCACCTAGGGGCAATTTGGTAACTCCAGTTAACCTCAGCATGTTTTTGGACCACGGGGGGGTGAAGACCAGAGTACCCCAAGGAAACCCCACGAAGACACGGGGAGAACATGCAAACTCCACACACCAGAATGCTCAGATAACCAGAATAGTGACATAATAACACTGGGATAAGTACTGAGACAAGATGTTGTTACTGTGACATTATACTAACAATTGGATTATAGTAACAGCAATGTGACAGGTACAGTGAAAGTATAGAAGGAGTACCAATATAGTAATTGTAAAATTGTGTATAGATCCATCCATCCATCCATCCATTTTCCATCTGTGTATACTAGTGAGAGCTGTAGGGGGAGGGGTGTAGCCCTAGAGCAATTCTAAGATTTGTCCCCTTGAAGAAGTACAGGATGAAAAAAAATATTTTATTGAAAAATAAATATGTTTAGCCTACCCCAGGCAGCATGGGGTTGGGATGCAGCCTGCATGGGAGGGGTACAGCCTGCATGGGAGGGGTACAGCCTGCATGGGAGGGGTACAGCCTGCCTGGGAGGGGTACAGCCTGCATGGGAGGGGTACAGCCTGCATGGGAGGGGTATAGTCTGCAT
>JAUMHC010000054.1:6347467-6375643 GCA_032359785.1 Heteromormyrus szaboi | reverse complement strand
GTTCCGATAGGTTTATCTAAAGCTGAAAATATCGTAAGGCGAAAATGCAATTTGATACAGCACACCTAACCTAACAAACATCACAGCCTTGCCTACCTTAAACATGCTTAGAACACTTACATTAGCCTAAAGTTGGGCAGAATTATTAACACATAAGCCTATTTTATAATAAAATGTTGGATATCTCGTGATTTATTGAATAATGTACTGAAAGTGAAAAACATTTACCCATCGTAAAGGTAGAAACAGACCTATACGTAACACGACTGCTCACACACATGCTTGGGTAGAGCGCTCACGTCCTCTTTTACTAAGTTTTTTAGACTCGAAATGAAACGCTGACTAATGGAGCGTTAGGATGCCAGTAGATGTAGGCAAACAGCTGCTAGACTGTTTTTTTTTCATGCCTGCCTATTTATAAGGACAGAGTGGCTCCTGCGGCACAAAGCCTAAGGCTTCATGGTTCATTCATGGCTACCTTTCTGGCACTATACTATTATTACAAGACAGAATTTTCTAAATGAATAAAATTTTTTATTCAAAGTGATGTACATTTTTGAGAATGCAGGGTCAGCCAGCTTCTGGAGTAATCGCTTAATTTTAAGAGCCGTCCTCAGGGAGTAATTGTGAAATTGCTTTAACCTGATGAGCCACACGCTCTCAGCTGTTCCCTTATTGAGAAGCTGGGTTTCGCCCTGACCTGGCTGACCCTTGTTTTTCTGGCTTAACGTCCAGTCCAGTCACTCTCCTGTAATCCTTTGGGTGAAGGTTCTCTGAGGTTTATCTTTGGTCTGTGGTTTGCAAAAAGCCCCCCCATTGACAGCCAACATCTCATTAACAGCCAGTCTCAATTAATGAGAGATTAGCGTGCCACTACTAGAAAGTCAATGTGTAAATTTTGGCCAATAGTGGTAAGATATATTTTTGTTTATTATTACCAATAATGATAACCGGATATCCTCTGAGCTCCATAACTCTAGTGAAACTGATGAGAGTGACGTTACTTGTAAATATTTAGTGAATGTGTGCAGCAACCACATCATGTAAACAGTCAGTGAGACGTCGGCAAAGCAGAACCGACTTTGGAGATTGTAGTGAGGTTCTAAGTGGTGAATAAGGCGATGAAATCCCTGGTCGTCACTACAGAAATTGCCGGATCATCCAATGCAAACATCTCCATTATTTTAGAACTAAGGTCTAAATATAGACAGACACCTTCACCCAAAACTGACACATTGGGCTGATGCTGATGTGTAGATTTTTAATGAACCTTGACCAATACTGATATGTTAACTGATATACCTGCATCTCTGCTTTCTAGATTTGGGCCTGATACACCTTAGATAACTTGTCCCAGCACTGTTTTTTTCACATTACAGTAGGTGCTGAGGAAGAGGATTATATTTCTATATGTTTCTTGCAGGCTGAGAGGAGCTTTCCTGCAGTGTTGAACTTGGGACTAGCTGTGGTTAACGCAACTCTACTCTGAAAAACTAGTGGATTTACCTTTTTCTTTATCGACTTGCTTTCTATACGCACTAAATTTACATTTCATTGATAAGTATTTGCCTAAACCTGACTTTCTGCCTTTACAGGATTCCATGAATGCCTTGGTGTTAGACTTGGACTATCCTGTTCTACGTAAGAACAAAAATGTGGATGCATTTTTGAATAGGTGTAAGTACTTCTTCATATGATTGGAATTCCAGTTTGAACTGTGCTAGAGTGGTAAAGAATGTCATCATGTGCTCCTCGTTGAGGTCATTCTTTTAGGTCAAGTCTGTTCCATTCATTCCTTTTTATGTTTGTAAGAAGTTTTATTTTTGTCTTTGTTTTGGTTGGTTGGTTGGTTGGTTGAACGTTCTGGTGACTGTGCCCAGACGAGAAAGTCATAGAGCAGATTCGGGGACTGCAGATGAAACTGGAGGACTTTGAAAGGGTGAAAGTTATTGGAAGGGGAGCCTTTGGAGAAGTTCAGCTGGTGAGAACTTCCCATCATCTGCCAGTATCCCTTAACTCTCATGCTATGAATTCTGCTGTCGTACTTTTGCTTGTTTACAGGTTTCCCTGGTTTATCTGTGGAGTATTCATGCGCATTTAGAGATTTATGAGATATGGATGCTCTGCTAAGTTTCTATTAAACTAAATCCCCCCCCCCAAGGAGCACAGCTGTGTGTAGCATGGTAAAAACAAAAACATCATTATCTGGATGCATAAGACTGTGGGACAAGTCTGCACAGGTCTGGGATCAGCCTAAGGGGTTTGTGTGAGTTTAGTCCTGATTCACTACTTCTCTGCACAGGTTCGCCACAGAATCTCTCGGAGGGTCTACGCCATGAAGCGACTGAGTAAATTTGAGATGATCAAGCGTTCAGACTCTGCCTTCTTCTGGGAGGAGCGTGAAATCATGGCTTTTTCCAACAGTCCCTGGGTCGTTCAGGTCGGCATTATCAAAGGGGCTGTGTCAGCTGCCGTATCTCGCTGATCTAAATAGATACGTGTGAGAAACGGGGCTGGAACACTAGCTGTTCCGCACAAATGAGACACTGCAGAAATGTTATCAGGAGTTTGGCCTGAGTCAGGCACAGGCAGGCTGCCGGTTGATCTATTTCATTCAATTCAATTCAATTTTGTTTGTATAGTGCATTTTCACAACATTATATAGTCACAAAGCACTTCACATTATCCCCACCCAAAGCCCCCAGTGAGCAAGCCAGAGGAGACAGTGGCAAGGAAACACTTCCTAGAAGGAAGGAACCTTGGGAGGAGCCCATTCTCCGGGGGCCGGCAGAGGAAGCCTAATGAGCATGATAGCAGATCTTGATCGCCGCTGTCTTGTTTTTCATAGCTGTGCTGTGCATTCCAAGATGACCGCCACCTTTACATGGTGATGGAATACATGCCGGGCGGAGACCTGGTGACACTCATCAGCAACTATGACATCCCTGAGACGTGGGCCCAGTTCTACATAGCTGAGGTGGTTCTAGCTCTGGATGCCATCCATTCCATGGGCTTCATTCACCGCGACATCAAGCCCGATAACATGCTCCTGGATCGGACTGGCCACCTCAAACTGGCCGACTTTGGCACCTGTCTGAAAATGGATGACGTGAGTTGCATGACAGCAGTATTAGGGTTGGATAATTAAAGAACACTGCGCACACTGGAAGCTTGTGGCCCTGCCTACATAGATGAACTGTATGATGGTGCCCCCTTGTGGACAGATCAGACATTATTTGTAGAGGGGAGTTTTTGTTGTTGAAGCTGCCAGAATATCTTTAGACTTTCTTGCCTCTTGCAGGCTGGCATGGTGTGCTGTGGTACTGCAGTTGGCACCCCTGACTACATTTCCCCTGAAGTGCTCATGTCTCAGGAGAAAGATGGATGTTATGGCCGCGAGTGTGACTGGTGGTCGGTGGGCGTGTTCCTGTTCGAGATGCTGGTTGGTGAGTGAGCTCCACCTGCGCCTTCCATCTTGTGAATCCTTGATGGATTAGCCAGGTCTGATCATGCTACCTGATCACCAGCCATTCACTATCCTTTGAGGGTGATGCTGCACGCATCGTTTACCCGCTACTTCACTTATTAATGACTGAACTCATTGGTTCAAACCCCAGCAATATCAGTGGTCTCTATCAGTCATTATTCTCAGCATTTGTCAACAACAGTAACGTTTTATTGCAGAATCATAACGTTTTCACCATATTTCCTGTTCACGGTCACTCCATCTAGGTGAAACGCCCTTTTACGCAGAATCTCTCGTTGGAACATATGGAAAAATCATGAATCACAAAAACTGTCTCGTCTTCCCTGACGACATGGAGATTTCTAAGGAGGCTAAAAGTCTTATATGTGCCTTCCTGACAGACAGGTAAATTCCACTTTCTTTGGTCTTTGGCATTTTCATGTTTGGGATGTTGTTTTTGAGGCTGTGCTATCAGAACTGTATGCAGCATAGCTTGTTTTGAGTTCTTGTGTAGGCACGTTTGATGTCCTGCTCTTTAAGGAAACGAGTCACTGGGTTATGATTCCGATGTCACTTGGCGCTTCCTGTTTACAGAAATGAGGTGTTTCTGGGACTCCTGTGAAACACTCCTGTCGTAAATTGGCAGGATGTAGTAAACACTCAGATATTCCAGCCATCCACACTGACTTGAGCCCAATTGCAGTCCCACCCTCTGTCCCCCCCCCCCCCTCCCCGCCCGCCGAAATGTGGCAGTGTAAACCACTCCTCTGTCCTCAGAATCTCCACACGGAGAGGGAGAGAGGGAGGACAGTGGGCTGTTTTCATTCACGTTGGTCTGTCTTGCTGCTCTCTCCTCCATTACGACTCGCGGTCGCTGTTCAGTTCTCTGCTGTTCGCACGGTGCTTTAATGGCGGCCGGCAGGAGGATGATGGGACAGTCAATGACGGAGTGATTGCTTCATGGACAGGGAGGTGCGTCTGGGCCGAAATGGCATCAAAGAGATTAATCAGCATCCCTTCTTTACGAATGAGCAGTGGACGTTTGATACCATCAGAGAGAGTAAGTACCTGTCCTTGTCTGAGATCTGTTTATCTCTCCTTCCCTCTCTCTCTCTCTCTCTCTTTCTGTCACACACATACAGACACACACACACACTTGCAGGGTATGTGTTTTTCTAAATTGCTATTTGCCTGCTCATATTCTGACGTCTTTAAATCCTGCGGGGGGTTTTCTATTGTGAATTATTTCCAATTGTACTGTTTGTCACATTTTAGTGTTGCTCTTGCTTAACTTCTGAAATTAGAAATCTTTGTTTCCTGCTCAAACTGTTTCGCAGTGTTTTCTGAGACTGGGCCATGCATCCTACAGTTGGAGCCGTAGCCCATCAACTGAGCTGCTAAAATGTAGTTGGCACCCTTACTAACCTGCTGTCGCTGGTCTGTGCCTTTACATGCTCTGTCTAATCCTGTCTGTTCTTCTCATGGCCCAAACAGGGAAGAAAAGTCCTAACCTGAACTGAGTAAAGATACATGCGGGTCGCTTTCCTGGCCTGGTCCCCCGTCTGCCTGGATAGAGCGCGCTCCTCTTCCCTGAAATATCCCCTCTGCTTTCTAATCCCATCAGATGCGGGTGCCAGTCCTTTGCCTCTGGCCAGGAATGTGGGAGGGGTTTTCTGAGCGTGTGCCACAGGGGGCGGGGCCCTATGGTGTGGCTGGCGCAGTGCTGCTAATGACAGGGGCCCCCAGCCCACAGGCCCATATGCGAGGGGGCTCACTCTCACTCATGGTGGGAACAGCTGCCCCTTGTTAAGGGCTCCTCCTGCTCTGTGGGACGCTGAAATCAGCCTGTTTCCCGTTTTGCAGTCCATTCCGTTTGACTTTGTTTCTGGGGGAGAGGTGGGTCTTTTACTTGTGCCGCTCTCCTGCTCTGTGTCCGAGGTTGTTGATTGGGGGGGGGGACGGCGGGGGGGCTCCATTATACCCCTCTCACAACGAACATGGATCTGGAGAGGGGTAATTAAAGCCCAGGGCAGCGGGGGAGGCGGCGGCTGGGACCAGCTCCCCACAGAGCGGCTACTGACCAGACATCTGTGGCATTGTGAGCGCGGGCCGGGCCTGTGAAAGGCGGCAGGAACGCCACCAGCTCCACGGTGTGCCTCCCACCCCCCCCCCCCCCCCCCAACGGCTCGGCCCTCTCGCTGGAATGGCCAGCTACTCCGCCCGGGCCGTAAACGCGTATTAAACGGCCTTCGTGTCATGGGTCTGTACAGGAAAAAGAATGTGGTTCCTGCATTAAGTGACTTACTGGCGTGTTTCTTTACTGGTTTAGGTTCATGACCCTCATTACCGACTGGGGGGGGTGGGGTTCTCTGATTTCCCCCCAGAGTCCAAAAACGTGCATGCAAAATCGTGTTATCATCCATAGGTGTGAATGTTAGATTACATTAACTCATTTATCTGTTATCCTAAGAGTACAGGGAAATTTATGTGCACCCCATTGGGACTTGAACCCACAACCTTCCCATGATCAGCATAACCCTCTATTCGTTAAGCTACGTGAGGGGCCAGTGCACGATGCTGGGTTGTTCCCCGCCCTGCACCTGTAGCTTCTGGGATAAGCTCGAGACCCCAGCGACCCTCTATAGGACAAACGAAAGAGATAGAAGGTATAGAAAATAGATGGATGTTAGCTCTGTGATCACGCACTCTGCGATCAACTGAAGGTGCTCCCATGACCCACTTTTGGGTTGTGACCCCCCCAGTCGAGAATCAGTGTGTTAGTAAGTACGGGTTTGTGTATTTTTAGTCGGACGCGGTCTCCCGCCAGACGGGCCCAGGGTTTGGCTGCAGCAGCCCCATCATGGTCCGGACAGGTAGCCCCGTCGTATTCAGCCAATAAGCTGAAGCAAAGTCAGCTGTGGACCGCAGAGGTGACGGTAAAAATAAATCACCCGACAGCTGTGTGGCGTACAGTAGCTGCAGGACTCGAAAGGGAGACGTTTCCTGGTTGCTTCAAAAAACTTTCCGTAAAAATCCTTCATCTATTAAATGATTTCATCACCTCCGTGAGACAGACTGCGAACCGCGAGGATTTTGTTTGTTGTTTTGCACAATATCCAAGAACGGCAAAGGAAATAGCCTCAGCTGAATCCTTCGTGCTGTTTGCCGTTATTTCGCTCCTGTTACTCATTTCTCTGCGTCCTGTTTGTTATTATTTTTATTGCACTGCGAGTTGTCATTGCCCTTTAAAAAAAATTTTTAAATTACACACGCAAACATGCCACGTCTCGAAAGTTTAATTTTTATTTTATAAAGATGCCTATTAAAGAATGGTCATATTAAATTCAAAATTTCCCTCCATAACAGTGTTTTAGAAATCTGAAAAAATAGAAAATTAACTTAAAATGGAAGCGCAAATCCCATAACACTGATATATTACCCTTACACAAACATCATCTACTTACTCCTTGCTATAAAACTGCTTTCCGGTATATTCTCATGCATATGTTGGAAAACCATATTTTTCTTGAGAACTTTGTGTTAGTATAAAATTAGAATAGTAAGTGGCAGTTATTGAGGAGAGGAAAATATTAAAGATTTTGACATTAGGGTCATAGTTCTATGCAAACCCCGATCTACCTCACCAAATGTGGTTAAGGAAGGAACATGCATTGACTCTGTTTGGGTAAATGTGTGCTAAGCACTGAGTGTGTGACTGCCTGCTTCTGTCCACGCTGCCGTGAAAGGGTTGGCTGCAGATGTAATTGGAAATTAAGAGTGAACTGAAGGGCGGAGAGAGCAAGTGCCTCCGGTGCTGATGTCCTGAAACCGCGTTCCTCATCAACAGCGGCGCTAACGTCACAGCCACCCGCTAAACGTCTATAAACACACAAACAGGCAACAACATTTAACAAGGGATTTCCCTCCATCTTCTATCTGGGTGGTTACAGAGTCCTACATGTAGTTAGATCCCACAGATTCACAGCATTCTGCCCACACAATTCTAGTACGTCCAACTTCACATCAAATAATAAAACTTCAGCACGTAAAGAATATCTTTGTTTCATATTACTATAAAAAGGATACGGTTATCAATATTATTTTTGGCTCAACTACTGAAATCCGTTGGTTTCCTTCAGAATGTGTTTTTCTTTAATTTTTTTTCAGTCCTGCAATATTCAGTATGTTAAGAACATAATAAACCTCAGGGGAAAAATACGTTAATGCTTTACTAAAAATGGTAAACAGTGCTTCAGTAAGATTTACATGGAGAAGCAGCTCCCTGTCACATGCGCGCCCAGCCACGCTCGCACACGTCGCATGTAGACACGTGTAGTTTATGGCATGTTCTCTGAAGACGAACGTGAACATTTACAGAGAGCTCAGGCGTTCAAAGTCTCTCATTCTGTATGTCTTACAATATCTGCAACACAATGTGACTCAATAAAGTTCAATGTGACCTTTAATAAAGTTCAGCTGCAGGTCATGATTTGTGGCCAGCAAAACATTGACTCGCATTTAAATAAGAACATAAATACCATCCTACAAAAATAAAAATGAATGGAAGTACTTTCATTTTCATAACCATACAAATAAATACACAATCAAATGTATGTATTTAATTTATCTGATATACCAGAAAGAACTGAATTCAGTTTACTGTCTGACATACAGGCTTATGACATGACAGTCTGTACATTTTTCAACGCCAAATCTAAAAAGTCTGTTACAGCAAAAATAATAGCATGAGTTACTTAAAAATGCTGACATCAGTGCAACTTAACGCGCTGCTGACAAGACCTGGTGAAAACCTTGGTTTTTATAAGCTGTGTGTTTTTTTTAAAGGCAGACAGTCACAATGGCATCAGCAGGGATAGTAGGCAATGCCAACACCAATGAACGACAGCACAGAGACAGGCAGAGCCAGTAACAGCACAGAGACTGACACAGTGAATAACAGCACAGAGACAGACACAGTAAATAACAGCCAGTAACAGCATAGAGACAGACACAGGAAATAGCAGCACGGAGACAGACAGAGCCAGTAATAGCACAGAGACTGGCACCGTGAATAACAGCACAGAGACAGACAGTCAGTAACAGCAGAGACAGACAGCCAGTAACAGCAAAGAGACAGACACAATTAATAATAACACAGAGAGACACAGCCAGAAACAGCACAGGGACAGACCCAGAAAATAACAACAAGGAGGCAGAAACAGTAAATAACAGCACAGAAACAGACACAGTCAGTAACAGAAGGACATCACACACTTAACACAGAGAGAAACACACAGCGAATACAACTGCTCAGCAGGAAATGAAACGGTTACACATATACAGGTACACACACAGCAGCCAAGATGTGATCCAACGGTATTAAACAAAGCAGAATATACTGGCCGCTGTAGTACTTAAGGTGCTGCTCACATCAGCAAAAGGTTACTGGTTCAAATCCCAGTAATAGAATTGTGTTCACTAGGGCACTTATATAATCTGGATTTGCATATATCCACATACTGTATAGAGACGCGCCCATACACACACACACACACACACATTAAACACATACGTACACACCCTCGCACTCATAAACGCACATTAAAACTATTTCAGGCTCCACTTTTAAACTCAAAGACCTGTTCCAACTATAAACATTTAAAGCAGAATTAGGCTTCATTCTTTGCAGTAAACCTGGCAGCACTCAGGCCAATCCCTGCAGAATAAAACAGGTAGCCTTCCAAAACAGCGACACGACATTTTAATTTAATTTATTTATTTTTAACGGGAAGTTCCCTGGCTGGAATCTTTTCCATGGCCTACTCTGTCTCATACCCTGAAAATAAATCGATACGAATACCGCTAAACTAAATTAACGAATAAAACTATCAGAGGTGTAAATTAAATAACAGTAAATATAAGAATTTTATTTCCTGTTAGTCAGTGTCCCTTAGGTTATGACACAGCTTAAAAAGATACGTAAGTTAACGAGATTTCTAACAGTTACGCTCCACGTTGCTCTCCTCTGAACCTAAGCCCAGGTTTTAGGCGTTTGTATACTGAATAAATTTTATCGTCGATATTCTTGACAGTATAACAAAAAGCATTTTGCTAGTGCCTGTAACAGTATCGATAAAAACAGGAACACAATGAACCAGACTGAAGGAGTGGAGTTCAGGATATGGATAATACCTAAAATAAATCAAGATATATACAGAATGTGGGCGGTACCTAAGATAAGTTATGATATGTACAGGATGCAGACAGTACCAGGAAATAGTGTTTTGCTTAGTCTATCCATAATTTTAAGACAGTAGGCCCAGTGTGGCTTAATATGTATGAATGTTGGATGTATGATTGATTGTCAGACGTGTGAATGATCAGTGAATGCTTTTATGCAATTTATATATGTTTAAACTCATCTATACATTATCCAAAATCCAAAAGACAAACGACACATCATGGTAGCTGTGCGGGACACGGCACACAAATATTTGCGTGGGGAAAAAAGGCTCCTGAATCTTGACAGAGGCCTAACTTAGCCCCAGAAATGTAGCTCTGTCCCCCGTAGATTAAACCTCACTGTAGCGCAGGGCGACGGAATTAGCTAAACTGGAGTTAGTCGCTGCTGGAATAGCATCTCTGTTCTCAGTAAGGCTCTGGATGGCGGTTTCGTCCTCGCCTTGGTCCCGCCGTGCCTCCGCGGTCCCACACTTCACATACCTGGGCACAACCCCTGCCAAGCGCTGTAAATATTTAAGGTCGCCCGTCGCCGAGTGGAAAGTCGAGGCCCCGGCAGTGACGGGCGCGCCGGTGCGGGGCCCTGGCTTTCAAAGCTTTCGGCGGCGGCCCTGACAGGAGTCAGAGCCCACTATTTGTCTGAGGCCGGTGCCATGGCATGCGGGCAGGACATCCATCAGCGAGCGCGGGGAGCGTAAACAACAGGATCCAGAGCCTGGAACGGCGACACCAGCGGCAACAGGGCTAGGGTGCGTTGGCGTATAGACTGCCGCCCGCCCCTGCCCAAAGAGGCCCTCGGCGCTCGGAGACGGCCGTACCGCCTTCATTTATGGCCGCCGCTACGAGGACGGTGAGAGGGTCCACTTATAAGAAAACTTGCAAGGGATAAATACAAATTTACGCTTGGGTCCTGCTCAGAATTGGGCCGCAACGCATCCAGGGTCCAGGGGGAGGGTGGGGAATTATCTGCAAGCTCATCCTGCTATATGCTGCCCCGAGTGTCGTGTGAGGTTAGCGAGGCCCAATGTCTGCTCCCCAGGGCTGCTTTGGGAAAGGCTCACCCAAAGAGAGGCTCCTAACAGCTAATATAACCATAGTCTATAATCAAATTATAGGGCCTGAGGTGTTCTGAGGCTTGGCAATGGGGAGATACATGTAGCTCTGTTACTTTGTGAAGTATGTTGGACAATGAGAACAACAAGCAGAATTGCATGTCGCTATTGTCTTGTTACATCGTAACTGTGTCTGTACCTACTGTATGCACATCAGCCATACTTGGCCAAATAAACCAGGTTCTGGGCCTAATTCTATTTCTATTTCAATGGCAGACAAACAAATAAAAACGCAAGTTCAGCATGGATTCCAGATTCCGGATTTTTAAAAGGAGCAGAAAACGTAAACAAAACATTTCGCCGTTAACCGAGATCGCAGAGAAGGCACTGGGTCTGGAGCGCAATCCACGCGGCAAGACGAGCGAGATGAATGCGTTCTCATTCATTTGCCGCAGAACCGCATGATATATTTAATGAGTGACTGGACATCAAGCCCAATGGTGCATTTAATAACTAGATGGACGCCAGGCTGCATGACGTGCCCCATAACTGATCGGACATTAAACCCGGATGACGTGTTTGCGGATGACGGCCAGCGGCTCGGATTCTCAGTAAATATTTAAGCCTGTCCTTATGACTCCGTGATGAATGAAGATGTAGCTCACCTGCACAGAAAGCATAAGCAAACACAGTGACACCACGCACTTGCCATGCCCACCCGTCAGAACAAGTTAAACATTACACACATTGACGTTTTGTTTATTCCTTTAAGGCTCCCTCACTGGAACAGTGTTTGAAATATCAACTTCTAGAAAAAAAACTGCTGACCGGACCTATTATTGATGCTACGATTGTTTCATAAGACACGTGGCATGGACTTGGCTTTAACAAAGTCAATAGCTTATTAACTGTCCTTTCCCTTCTGTGCTATTTCACCAAACAATGCCACACTGCGAAGCTCAGTAGGCCAAACTGACAGAGTATCTGAGATTTGATACTTTTATCATAGCAGCGAAAGGGGGGGTAGCCATTTTAATTTGCCTGCTCAGCCCCAAAGCCCAGGGTTGGGGTGGGACTCTTTTCTGGTTCCTTTCTGACCGTCGTGACGCTGGGCCTCCGGCTGTTACCCCCGATGGACCAGAGTCCAGGACGAACCGTTCACTGGCAAGGTCTGCAGTTCCTCACATAAACGCTCCAAGCCTCTGAAAGCTGGTAAATGCATGAGCTTTATCTGTTTATAAACCAGCATCTCTACAGTTCGTACAAGCGGCGTTTGCTTATAATCCCTCAGGATTACCCATCTGATAAAAGTACCTGTAGCTGTTTGGATTCCTTGAAGGTTAGAACAGGTTAACAGCTGCAGTAGCCTGGAAGCTCACGCTATTGTCATTTTAGAGAGGAAGCTCAAGGCGGACCGGAGCACAGGGTAAGGACTCGCTCTCGCAGCCTGGATTGTGTCATAATTCCCCAAACATTCACAAAATCATCTGTATCCTTCCTCACTCTCTTTCTTGGTTCTGGGTTAGCAGTTCGGGGGCAGTGTGTAGCTCACCAGGTCGGGCCACTACGCTCATGATCAGAAGGTTGTTTGCTCAAATCCCATAGTTGGCAAAATGATTTCACTGTTAGGTCCTTGACCCCCCCCCCACCCCAGATGCATTAGGGATTGGCTGCTCCGGCATGCTCAAATGTGCATCACTTTGGATAATAAAAATAAAATTTAGCCAGAACCTTCTGCTGTTCCCATTCTGGTGTAGCTCTCCTGCCATTCAGGCTTCCTCAAACCTTTCGCGGGACATCAAGGATCAGCCTCAGGGTTACCGTGTAATCTACATAGACAGGCCGTGGGCCTACCTTCCAGCCAAACCCTTCCTGACCCTACCTCGACCTTCACAGGCATAAACAGTTCGTTCTTCAATAGCTGTGTGTGGAGGCTTCTCATTTTGGTGAGAGATGGTCGATCTAGTGCTGGTAAATGTTCAATTATTGCGGCCCCAAAAGCAGGCTTGTTTTCCTGCAACATAATATTTTCTGTTTTCCCTTTCACTGGAAACGTACTATATAATTTCGACTTAGCCACTCAGTCTCTATTTTTTCCGACCACTAATTAATTATAATTCAGTGCAGTTCAGTCCCGTCAGGCCAAAGGAATGTCGGAGCCAGAAATGGAAGTTAAGAGCGGGGCAGCAGTTGAGAGAGCGTGTGGTTTTGCTATAGAATAAGACCCCTCTGTGTGGCTCAAATCTTTTTTAACAACTGTTTATTTTACCAAACTCCCAAGTCCAAGGGCAAAGAACACTGGGCTGAACTACAGGATGGCAGGGCCGAGGTGTGTGGAAGGATTTATAAAAGATTATTTTCTGGTAAGGTTGGAAAATATGCCCGCTTGGTATTTTTAATACAATAATATTTGTAACTTTCGCTGTGATATTTCGACCCGGAGCGACTCCGAGTTGAGAATTACAAGGCGGCGTTATGAATGCATTGATGCCGTGACTGTTTTAGGAGACGATTCCAGCGACGAATGTGGCTGGTCATTGTTTCGAGCGCCGCCAGCGGTAGGGGAAGGTGAAGGGCAGACACAGGGCTGTGTTTGTATACAGATGAATAGAGGACAGAGCAAACAGGGCCTCTGTATGTGTCCTGCTGTTTTTGGAGGACAGGGGAGTCGAAATTCCGTCCGATCTGCAGAGACTAGGAGTTGCTGATGGTATTGGGGCTACGGCCCATTTGGGATGGTTAGGGAAGGGCAACTGGGGAATAAGGGGGTGGCCCAGACGTGACACGGAGCAGCAGGTATCAAACCCCCCCCCCATAAATACGAGCCCCCTATAGATGGTAACACTCCGAGAGTATGGCTCAGAGCCTCGATGTATTTCGCAGATGGTGTCGTAGTCATGACCACATTGCCACAAAGGCGCAGTTTTGTGCTGACAAATTTAGCCCGGTCCCCTAAGCCCCCCTCCCCGGAGGCGAAAGCGCCCTCCCCATGCGGCCACAAGCCCAGACTGTCTGTACCACCGCACACGGCATGGCACAGGAGCCAAGCTGAACACACGCTGTGCAGCCACAGCCACAGCCAGGCATATCTACTCTATTTACCAGCAATATCTACTCACAGCTGCGTCTATCTACTCTATTTACCGGCCAGTCTACTCTATTTATACATAACATCTACTTTTGTCTTGGTCTATCTGTGATATTTATGCACAATAACTATCTACAATTGTGTCTATCTGTTCTATTTACACATAATATCTACGTTCAGCTCAGTCTGTCTGCTCTATTTAAATTTAAAATCTACACACAGGTAAGGCTGATTCACGGTTTCAAAATCTATCTTCTCAAGAGCTGCATGAGCTGACTCCATCCTACCCATGGATCCACATTCATGTACTTTAAAAATAGCTGCTCAGAGCTTGTTATACCAGCAACATTGTATGGATGTCGGTGCTGTGGACCACCTATCTTCTGTTTGAATGGTTGGGTCTCATTTCTGTAGAAATCAGGCAGGTCTATTTCTGATTTCAGTAGCAAATGTACAGGTCTTTTCCTTATTTTAGCCACGAATTGACAGGCCACCTCCGGATTTCAGTAGCAAATGAACAGGCCTTCTCCTGATTTCAGCAGCAAATGAACAGGCCTTCTCCTGATTCCAGTAGCCAATGAACAAGCCTTCTCATGACTTCAGCAGCAAATGAACAGGCCTTCTACTAATTTCAGCAACAAATGAACAGGCCTTCTCCTGATTCCAGTAGCCAATGAACAGGCCTTCTCATGACTTCAGCAGCAAATGAACACGCCTTCTCCTGATTTCAGCAGCAAATGAACAGGCCTTCTCCTGATTCCAGTGGCCAATGAACAGGCCTTCTCCTGATTTCAGCAGCAAATGAACAGGCCTTCTCCTGATTCCAGTAGCCAATGAACAGGCCTTCTCCTGATTTCAGCAGCAAATGAACAGGCCTTCTCCTGATTCCCGTAGCCAATGAACAGGCCTTCTCCTGATTTCAGCAGCAAATGAACAGGCCTTCTCCTGATTTCAGCAGCAAATGAACAGGCCTTCTCCTGATTCCAGTAGCAAATGAACAGGCCTTCTCCTGATTTCAGCAGCAAATGAACAGGCCTTCTCCTGATTCCAGTAGCCAATCAACAGGCCTTCTCCTGATTTCAGCAGCAAATGAACAGGCCTTCTCCTGATTCCAGTAGCCAATGAATAGGCCTTCTCCTGATTTCAGCAGCAAATGAACAGGCCTTCTCCTGATTCCAGTAGGAGGCACAATGAGTTCTACTCACAAAATATAACGAATATGAAATGAGTGACACAGATGTTTGCTGTCACATGCCGGCCATATATGATGTAATTTCATTTTTACTCTGAGCCTGTCAGGGATGCGTATTCCTACAACTTTCAGAGGCTGACAAATAAAAAAATAACACAAAATAAGAGAATCAAATGAGGGGGAAAGTGAAATATGAATATGTAGACATATGGTGGCATACAACATCTTTATATATATTTGGGACAACACTGTTTATTGACAAATATGCCGACATATTTGGATTAAAGTAACTGAAACAAAAGCCAAGATTCTATGAGCAAACAAAGGAGTTTGTATTTTCGTTTTGTGTGGTATTTTCGGACGAACCCTGAGGCAGTCATTCCCGTTCTTCCTAGTCTTCCTGGTGTTTGTTACATCAGTCACATTTTGTGGGATTCCCCTGTAGATTCGCACAAAATTTTTTGTTGTTGCAGCACAGTCTCAAGCCAAAGTAAGCACAGAGAGAGCATTTTTATTTTCATGTCGATGGGACTGCTGTTTATTGATGTTTTTTTTTGTGTTGTCATTTGTTTTTTTTTGTCCAGTGGAGTTTGGTTAATTTCAGCCTACACCTGTGACTTTGTGTTTAGTTGAGATCCGTACCTTTAGAAATTGTAATTTGTTCCTGCTTACCAAATGGAGTTCCCATTCACCAGCAATGTTGGAGACTGGAAAGATATATCAAAGTTACTCTAGTGATAATTAACAGAACCAATCAGTTCTGTTTGCTGTTGAATACACATAGACCGGGAAAATATACACAAGGCTTCTTTACAATCGTATTTCATTTTGCCTTAACCTAAGCCCTCACTGTTAGTTCAGTTAGCCTCTCATGTAGCTCTTTTAAATCAGGTATCTACTTTAAGTTGGTAAATTTCAGGAAATTTAATCTAAATATGCAGTGTGTAAAACTTACTGTGCAGCAGAAATAGGGCTTTAACTGCTCTCTTAACACTTTTAAAAGACACGAAGCTGCTTCAGCAGTTACCCTGCCGTAACCTTTTCCATCAGCACTACAAAAACAGTGTTTATTAACTGCGCTGGACGTCGCTGTGGTTAATTGATGAGTCTCCTAAAGGACAGGAATCAGAAACAGAGCGACGATTTACTGTTTCGACACTCGGCACTTACAAAGCGTCTCCTCAGCGTCTCTTCCCAGCTCCAAACTCAGCCACTGACACTATTTGCTTTCCGATTTGCTTTATGGCTGTTGTCATGGTGATGTTTCTGCGCTGCTGAGGGTCGCAGCATTTCAGAGAGTTTCCTGTGGTGCCTCATGCATGGGCTGGGACTGAACGCAGCTCCCGCTCATAATCGCTTAATTGTATTTTAATGGTTTTGTGCCCATATACATACATACATACATACGTCTACATCTGCTCTTCACTGTATAAAATGCTTTTTTAAGTGGTAAATAGATTTTCAGAATTGAATCGTTTGGCTTTTCTATTATTTCCCTGGCGTTCTGTGAGACTGAGGTAGCTGAGAGGTTGTAACGTAGATGAGAGGATGCATTTAGCATATTTCAGTTCCTCAGCCGAGTTTCCTGGCCCGATCACACACCTGGTTATTTAAACACCACCCCACCTGCTGTCCAAATGCATTGATTCCCAAACTCTGACCACGGTATGGAAAAGATCCTGGCAGCACCCAACAGCACAACAATGGGGTATGCACCTCCCAGATAAGTCTGCGCCGCCTTGTCAACCTAAAAATAGGAGCAAAAACCAAACAAGTAGAACCTGCATTCATGAAGGATTACCCCAGTGGGATTGAACAGAGACAGCCTCCAGAGTATGACAACAGACCACAGATCTCTGTCCAGGTGTAACTTCAGTGCAAGGACCAAGTGTTTCCTCAAGGCAAACAATGGAGCTTCTGTATGGATGAATGCTGTACAATAACACTTTTATTTGGTTCTATTAGCTCTGATCGCCATAAAAATTCTGCAGGAATCCAGCTCGGCCTTTTATAAGCAGACACTGCACTTACTTTCGCCTGGTAGCAATTGTTTTTATTGCTCTCACTAAAAAGTGCATCAGTATGGCAATAAAGTACATTTGTGGTTATTTAAGCAAGCTTACAAGATGAAGTGCAACTTTAATAATAGAAACATGTATGTACACGTGTGTGTACATGTATGCACGTGTGTGTACATGTATGCATAGCTGTTTCGAACCTCGTGTGGGGATTTTTGGGCAAAATGAAAACTGTGAAAAGATGGCCTCGTGTGGACGTCTTTCTTCAGTGTAGCCAAAAGCTGAAACTTTTCTCGCGGACGTTCCATGAGTTCCCTGAAGCTCGCGAAGCTTACATTGCGTGGGTGTGAATCTGCGTGCGCGAAAGAGAAACGTACACGCGCAGTGAAAACGTTTCGCCATAAAACAAGCACGTGCTTTCAGCCAGGAGACACACAGTCAGCTCAGTCTGACACAGCTTCCTCAGAAATTCCCCATGTTTATTTGGCCCGTGAAACACCCTCTTCATTACTTTTTCCAGTCCATCCTGCTCATTATCTACCAGTCTGGAGATACTGCAGGCCTCACATACAACATCTACAGTTAGCGTTATGAACACTGCAACAAGACAAAAATGCATATATTATGCGAAGCAGTAATCTGGATTCTTAGAGAATTTCCAAAATCCAGATCCATATGGGAACTGAGACAGCCCATAATATGGCTGTTTTCTATTTTAATGGAATTCACCTGGACCAATGTTAAGAAAATGAAGTCCTTCTTCTCCGGTGGAGTTCTGCCACATTCACGCCATCTCCTAGCCGTCCTGCCACAGAGAGGAGACGTGCTGGCGGATACCAGGAATGCCAACCAGACACCGTAAAACAGAAAAGCCCTTGTGCGGATCGGAAAATCTGCTAAAGCGCAGATTTGCATCTAGTGTAGCGAGCACTGCTTCTGGGATCCGTGAATAAAATCGGGATTGAGGGATGAAAAGGAGGCTCCAGAGCCAAGTCCTTTTCAAAACCGGGAAGCAACGCTTCGGCCATAAGCCCTCTATGTACCTCACATAATCATATTTACAGAAATCGCGCAGGTCTGAGCAGCGTAGTAATTCTTCATTAGCTGACGCCGGGCACACATTTGAAAGCCGCGAGATGCGATTTATCATACTCATGCTGAAAGCATAGAGGGATTTGAGCACAAGAGAGCACGACGCCGTCGAGATGGCTAGCGGGAATCGTCCACGTTGGACTGTGACTTTCATTGAGGCTTTCGCTGCCTCGTCGGGCGGCATAATTGCCCAGACGCCAAGCTAAGCGCTTAACCATAATAACAGCTCTGTTTAATTGAAATAAATTGCCGTCATTAGTCTGTGAGCGCTGCCAATCGAAAAGGCTCCAGGCTGAGCTGAGGGTCGGCCAGGGACGTCGTGGTATGTTGAGAAGATAAGTGTGGACCAGGAGCCTGAGAAAGTCTCCATTCACCTTGGAGAAAGTTAACGAGGGATTCACGCTCGGCCTGCTATCGGCGTCGTCGCGTAGCGAGCGAACCGAGAGCTAAGGATCCCGTCAAAAACTAGCTAACCGCTAATGGTGATATCAGTAGACGATCGATCTGGCGACATTCTTTATTTGTGCTGCACTTCCAAACAGATTCCCATACACTTTGTGACCCTTAAAATGTCCGTGCAAGGCTGCATTGCATTCCTGCTTTCCGTCCTTAAACTGATGGAAAGTCCACTTTCACAAGAATTAAGTGTGAAATGTAAATATTCAAGATACTGCTGATCCTAATTCCAGAAGGGCAGCAAAGAAAGTGCCAGTTTGTCCATGTTTCCTTTTATTTTCCTAGCTAAGAGGTTTTGTTTCCCTTTAAAAGTAGCTGTCAAAATGTTATACAGCAGTTCTGCTACATGTAGCGCTAACATGGCAGTAATCACCGCCACTCTGCTCATTTTAAACAGAATAAGCTACTTTATTAACAACATTACTTTCCAGAAGTGATGTCAGATGCAGCGTATCCAAAAGTGGAGATGACCCATATTTGCTTTTGCGGCATTTTGACGTGAAATGCTTGTTTATGCCACATTTCATGTAGTTCCTGAAAGACACTTGATTCCGGAATCGGCCGGCCCAACTCCTGCGTCAGGGAGGACAGAAACTGCCGCTCAGCCATGAAGACAAAATTAAAGTAGAAACATTTCCAGGGACAGCAGGAGATGCTGTTTGTGGGGTTTTGCTGTATTGACGCAGGTCACCAGTGACAGCTTCAAAACCGAAAAAAGCAGAGCCCTATAAAGAGGGATCCTCTTCTCAGCTAGCAGTATTCTCCCTGGCCTGACCACGCCCCATCTGTTCTGGCATTCCCCCATGCCCAAACCGCACCCTTGACTTGCCCCCTTCTCCTTTGTGGTTTGGCTGCCGGTGCCAGTTTCGGAACACTGGGCTCCGCTAGCGTGCTCTCGCTATTCCCCCCTGGAGTGGTGACTATTACAGTTCTAAGCACTGGTGCCCTGCACTGCCGCTCCACACTGTCTCCGTTCAGCACCGATACGCTTCCTCAGCGACTCTCCTCTAAACTGACTGCCCTTCACACTGATTCCCCCTCTGGCTGCACTGCGCTCTGCACTGTGCTCTGCACTGCGCTCCACACTGATGCTCCTTCACAGCATTACCCCTCCGACACGGAGCTCCGTAGCTTGGGTTCATTCAGAGTTGATTATGCAAATTAGCCTGAACAGCACAGCTTTCGTTTTGCTAATGCACATTACTGCTTGTTGCTTAGTAGCTAGGAGCAAGTCCTACTTCCTTCGGCAGATAACGCTGATTGAAATTCCAACAAAGTACCATATTGTGTAACTGCATCAAAATGATGTTTATCGTTGCAATGTGTGCTGTTGTTATTGGACAGAAATTATAGCTACCCCTTCACATAAGACCAGTCATATCACTCTGCCTGATGTCGTCTGTTGAATGCTACAGCCTTGAATAATTTGCTGACGTGTTAAATTAAGGACATGATGGCGAGGCTGGTTTGAGTCGCGTTCGGAGTAAGATCCCTGAGGAACCAGCAGCATCATCGCAGGGAGGGCATGCAGCTGACGTAGCGGCGCAGCGCGCTAGCTGCAGATGGGCGTGTTGTGAGACGTGTAAACAGCTCTCCAGTCATCAGTCTGACTCACGCCGTAACTCATGTCAAAATAATGATGATCTCACTGCCAATATTCGAGGGCAGGAGCCAGTGCCGAAGTTCACGGTGGTTTAAGCGCAAAAAAGTTCAGAACCGCAAGTAGCATGTGACATTGCAGAATCGACAGGCAGTTCAGGATTTTATACTGTACTTTTGGCCAGGAGGGGGATAGAGTAGGGGTATGTTAGGGTGTGGCGATGTAAGGGGCTTCTAACTGACGTGGGGCGTGACCAAGTATGGATAAATCGTGGAAGTAAACAGGCCGAGGTGTGGTCACGAGTAGGCATGGCGCTATTAGGAATACAGTTCACTTCATAGTTAACCCCTTATAGTTAATCTTCAAAGACACCAAAAGCATCCATCCAGTCTGTTACTCACGCAAGCAGGTCCCAAAAGATTTTATTTTAAGTACATCCATGAAATATCTTATAGGCAACTACATGAAGCATTATTTTTTAAACAAATACATTAATTATAATGTTAGAGGTCTCCTTAACAAGCACTCACATTGTACTTTAATAATAATAATACTTAATAAATTCTATGTATCCTACTGCTGCTGTAGTGACTCACTTTTTATCACGTTGTTAATACAATGTAACATTACACATGTAATGTGTCACAGAGTACAGGATTATCTTTACTGTCTACTGTCTGCCGTATTGTGGCTGTTTATTGTTAGTTCATGTTTTCTGCTCTGTGCATCTGTTATGAGTCTGTGAGCTGACATTCAAGTACTTTCTCTGTACTTGGTACTTTTTTGTAAAATTACTGTACTTGTAGTCTTTGTTTCTCCTACAACCAAATAGTTACCTGCATCCCAGTATGGAAGAGACAATTTCAGGGGATATTTAATGTGAGCTTTGCTCAGGGCTTAGTCTTGTCCGGTGTTTTCCAGATAAGATGGGTCTGCAAAATGTACCTCAAGCAAACCTATGTTTAGCTTAGAAGTTAGATTTTGAAGTTTCAATTTGCTGTTTTTAATCTGTCTGAATTGTTCTTAGTTCGTCTGAGTGAGCCGAGTTCCGGGTTCCAGGCCCCAGTGTTCTGGCCTGTTTCCAGCCCCGGTTCCTGTCTCCAGGCAGGTTCTCATCTCATGTTCATAGATCTTCCACACTTGAATCCAACTTGTTAATTCACAAAGTCTTCCAACCTACTGACAGCCTGAAGACCCAAGGGGTTCCTGTTCCCACAGAGCCTGTTTCCAGCAGACTCAGGGACCACGGGACAGACAGTTGGGTGCGATTGCTGGGTTAGGGTTGGGGTGATACCTATTTTACCTGTGCTTCGTGTCAAATATTTGTGTAGATAAAATGAGTTTCACAAAGCTGTCCTGAGTCTGGCTTAAAGGTCATTTTGGATAAAAGTGTTCACCCAGTATGTAAATGCAGATGATATATAAGCAATCCCTGCAAGAAGAGACATTCAGTTCCATGAGGCCTGTGCTTTATAAATGACAGAGATTCCTTCAGGAGTGACGCTGCACCCCATTGTGCTCTAAAACAGTGTTTCTCAACCCTGAACCAGTGGTAGCTCAGTCTGTAGAGTTTTTCGCCTGTACTACTTCATTAATAGGTTTCCAAACCTGTTGGAAGATAATCATCTCAGCGTTGCGCCTACTGATGATTATAACCTATCAGTCCTATAAGAACTGTTTTGAATTGTTGTTTACTTACCTTGGCTGCAGCCAAACAATGTATTTGCCTCTCATTCTGTTGCCTTGCATTTGTTACTTTGTCTTTCCCTTCATCTTTTTTAATAAGTACAGACATTCCGAAAGGTTCTGTGAAATGTCAGCAAATGTCAAAGCGTGGTCAAGATTCAATCAACAGCTTTGTCAGGCCTCATTATTCCGGCCCAGTTCGGCTGAAGCGAAAGCCGGCAAATGCAGAGGAACCCCGGCATCCGGGCCCAGATCCCGGCGACTGGGAGGCGTGTTATTGGGAATTTAAACTGCAAGGTGGTATTAGAAACAGCAGATGCCTGTTGTGGCATTGTGAGCGTGGTGTCTGTCATCAGTCAGCCATTGTTCATGCTGTTCAAGCAGGTTTGTCAGCCTTGTCCTGGCAGATGAGACTCTCTGTTGAAGATTAATGAGCTGTCAGCAAAGGCCTATTGCGAAAAACGAGACAGTGAGGCTGGTTCACAGACTTAATTGCTGTTGGGTGTATGAATCCTTTTGGGGAAGGAGCCCAGAACGCTCTTCAGCAATGTGCAGCTTTGCGCTACGCAGAGATTGGAAACCCTACACAGACGTCCTGCATTGAAGTACCGGACCTATGCATGCCTACACGTAACTGATCACACAGTAGGTCCCATGCAGAATTACTGCTTTCTGCAGTTTGCAGGTCTATGCAGACTGCAGGCCCAATGACGTCTGCAGGTTCTGTGGAGACTGAAGGCTCCTTCCAGATTGCAGGCTCTTTACAGTTTGTAGGCCCCAACTACTATAAGCACTTTGTAGACTGTAGGTCTTGTGCACTACAATTGCTTTGTAGACTGTGGGCTCAATGCAGACTGTTGGCTCTTTGCAGACTATAGGTGCTTTGTAGACTATGCTTAACAACTACCAAGTAAAGAGAAAACTATTAAATTATACGTGACTTGGCTTTTCATTGGTATTGATTTATACAAGGACAGCAGTTGCTGACCAATGTGATGGTAACTAAATACAGACAGAGTAGTGAGATTAAACACCGTGAGATTAAACACTGTGAGATTAAAATAGGCACATGGTTTGCCTCAATGCTGGCCTCAGATCTTCCTTGCCAGCCATCTGGGGCAATGCTGATCCCACAGAACACCTACAATCTCAGTCAGCTGGAGCGATCCGGGTCTCACAGAACACCTACAATCTCAGTCAGCTGGAGCGATCCGGGTCTCACAGAACACCTACAATCTCAGTCAGCTGGAGCGATCTGGGTCCCACAGAACACCTACAATCTCAGTCAGCTGGAGCGATCTGGGTCCCACAAAACACCTACAATCTCAGTCAGCTGGAGGGATCTGGGTCCCACAGAACACCTGCAATCTCAGAATCCGTAATTGGCCAAAAAAATAAAACCCCAGCCTCATTGCTGAGAAGGACAATGGAATATCAGATTTGCCATGGCAACAGTGGTTCATAACCAGTCCACAAAATTTCGGCATTGCGGATGTTATTTCATCATGTTTGGTTAAGGAGCAATGTTTTGTCAGTTTTATTACTTTCAGATGAAATTTTCCGGGTATCTTTGACTCATCTCACACTAGATGCTGATATTTAGCACGTCTGAGATGTTCTGCTGTAGTCATGAGTTCTTATATTAGACTTTGGCAGCCATCCCGATGAAAATGGCAACTTTTTTTTTTTTTTTGGGAATAGGGCATTACGGAAGGGTGAAATACCAAGGCTTCCCAAGTCATTAAGAGTAATAACCCAAGGGAGGGTGTTACTAGGGGTGAAACACCCAGACAGATGAGGGTGGGGCCATTAAGAGTAGAATACCCAGGTTGGGAGGGTCACTAAGGGAAAAATTCCCCAACCGGGGGGGTGGGGGGGGGGGGTCATTACATGATCTTTTCTCTCATGAACGTTTGTTAGGGATTTAGCACAGCTGTCTAAGCACATCAGGAAAGTCAAAATAATGTAATTTTATCTCTGCTCCTGTCTGAAAAACCAAACTCGGTGTAATGAAACTGCCTTCTGTATTCCAGACAGCCAGGGAGTGGAACTAGACCTCATTTCACTGGGCTGTTCCCAACCAGCCACTACAAAGCGGCTTGGCGTCTAGGTGAACTCTCTTAGCATGTAAGCTAATTTTCTCAAATGATTTACTAGTGAGGAATCAGCCACCTGAACGGCTCCTCTGAAGCTTTTACGCAGCTACGTGTAAAAACAACAAACTCGACAATTATGCGTATGAATCTGAAATGTGGAACGGCACTAAGTTTTATGATGTATTCAGAGCTCATTTGCATAAACACGTTTTCATTTGCGTGCATCACAGTAAGGGCTGACAGCATACAAATTTATTCCACAGGCAAAAGTGCGTGCATACGTATTTTTTAACGTTTGCGTCCATTTGCACATAGCTCCACGATTAGGATGCCGTTGCACAATGTAATAAGACATCGGTTTTCAGCCGTTGCTAAGTAACGCACAGCCACTGTACTGACATCAATCGAATGGCCAGCCTGTCGCCCACAAGCCCAGAGTTTTTCCAGATGCTCTGTAAACAAGTTTTATCAGGAAATACTTAATGAGCATTTTCTCCGTTCCCTAAAGAAGTATGAGCATTTGAACGAGCACTTTGCATCATGTTTCAGAATAACAAACAAGCGAGTATAATGAAATTACAGGGCGGAAAGCAAGAGGTAGGTTCTTTGTGTAACATCATCCTTGTAAAATTAACAGAGTAATACCTGTTATATTAACAGAGTAATCCCAAACAGTCAGTTAGGTCATTAGCAGAAGCGTCTCTCAAAGCATCATCAAATTAGCAGAAGTTTGTAGTTATGTTGGTTTACCATGGATCAGTACTCAACAGATGTGCATCACTCCTCTTAATGAGTAGCAAAAGGTGATGAGCAAGCAATTTTGCAGTATTAATATGTTTTAAAAATCTTATATACTCCTTTAGTAACAGTGCTTTTTTGTGTGCGGTTGCTTATGATGTCATCGCAGACTATGACAACGCTCTTCTGAAATGATTTCATATTTCCCTCACGTCATACAGCTCGTGTGCCTTTTATCCCTCATCCAACATGTCGCGGAGTCGTGGCAAGGCTGTCCGAGGAAGAACAGGGCACAGAGCGGGGGAACACCCTGGATGGGGTGCCAGTCAGTAGCAGGGCACACGCGACGGCCAACTATAGAGACACCTATTCATCTAACCATATCTCTTGCAGGAGGGCAGAATAGCTGAAGGAATCCCACTGAAACGTGATTCCAGCCCTAAGTGCGAAGGTGAGAGGCTGCAATGCTCCCAATTGCCTTCCCTCAGATGATAAGATGCATACCTATGGAGGAGCAGCACTCGCTGTTCCTGGCAGGTAGCATGTGGCTGAATTAAAGGCGCATTAAATATAGAAGCAGCTGGCTGCAAAGCCGTGCATCTGTGCTGCTCGTGCCTTATTCATGCCAGCAGCTGATCTGAGCGATACGAGATGCAAACCCGTTTCCCAGCCGCCGCCGGAAACTTACCGGAGCTGCTTCCACTGCGTTCTGTTTATCTTGAAGAAAGGAGCACGAGACAGCACACAGTTTCACGGAAGACTTCCACACAGTCACTGCATGTGAAAAGTTTGATCTACATCCTGATATTCTTCTCCGGGCTCATAGCACTGGTCAAGGGCTTTTTCTGTAACTCAGCTTGCTGTACAGTGAGGTGAATTTCCCTAAGATAACTGGAATCTATTGACTGTTTACGCAGTTGGGTGACACCTTTGGCAGCAATTAAAAGTGTTCTCAGCTTCATACCTAGAGCTGATGTTCCCAGCTTCATACCTAGAGCTGAATTTAAGCCAGGGGAACCTGTCACACTTTGAGAGTTTACTTATGCACTCTGCTCTTTGAGCTCACTTCAGCCCTATAGCTAAAGCTCACATCAACCATAAGCCCAGAAGCAGTCAGTCTAACACTTACAGTTTACCCATCAGCTCATATCAAGCCTAAATGTAGAACTTGACAGTCTCACACTTAAGGCCTGTTCATGATGCATGCATGCAGATGTGTGCGCGTGAACGCTTCCGGCGTGAGTGACATAAATGCTGTTCTCTGCAGTCGAATGTTTGCAGCATCAAGATTTTGTGTCTGCACAGTCACCGACCACGCTGGTCCTCAACCACAAAAACACAAACATCACCGATAAGATTGAAGAACATCTCTGTGCAGAAGTTTGGTGTTATAGACATTTGTATGACCCAACATTTTTGAATTATCCATCTTCTGTGACCACTTATTCTATTCAGGGTTGCAGGGGGTCCGGAGCCTATCCCAGAAGCAACGGGCACGAGGCAGGGAACAACCCTGGACAGGGGGCCAGCCTATCGCAGGGCACACTCACACACCATTCACTCACACATGCACCAAAAATCCAAAGTAAAATTTGAAATCAACCCAAGTGGAGCAGGAAGTAAATCTGAACCAGACACTTTGCTGTAGCTGAGAATATTTGTTCTTTTATAATAGTTGGTTGAAACTGTGTAACTGTTTCAAGCAGATACACTTTGCAATCGTGATAACGGTTTAACATACTTCCATTTAAGACACTTTTAATTTTGATTCCTATTTACCGGCTGTTTAAAGAGTTTAAAGATGTTTCAGACAGAGAGATGGCGTGTTTCAATTCATTCTAAGCACCAGAATATTAACAGATTTTATAACTGCCTGAAACAAATTGTAATGCTGTTTTACAAATAAAATCATCATTCAGAAAGTCCTCTTTGTATTGCCTTTTCATGTCATGGCACTTTTCCCTGACTTGTCATTATATTGAGTCTCACATTCAGTGCAACATGTGTGCAGGCTCCAGCATATTTCCCAGTCTGTAAGTAGCTGCTACAGCCTGCTGTGAAGTGCCTTATGGTATACAGTGCCTTATGGTATACAGTGCCTTATGGTATCCAGTGCCTTATGGTATACAGTGCCTTATGGTATACAGTGTAAAGTGGCAGCCAGCCTTTAGAATACCTCAGCAATACTACCCTCTCCTCCTGTCACACATTCTGTACATGAACGAATTGGGCAGGCTTGACCACAGAAGTATGAAAAATTACGCGTCCGGATTACATGTGCGGATGCACGAACACAGTTTGACTGCGGGGAAGTACGACTAGATTTTACCTATCAGCCCTACACCTAGATTCACATCAGCGCTACACCTAGATTCACATCAGCCCCACACCTAGATTCACATCAGCCCTACACCTAGATTCACATCAGCCCTACACCTAGATTCACATTAGTCCTACACCTAGATTCACATCAGCCCCACACTTAGATTCACATCAGCCCCACACCTAGATTCACATTAGCCCCACACCTAGATTCACATCAGCCCTACACCAAGGCCTCACTTCAGCTCCACACCTAGATTCACATCAGCCCTACACCTAGATTCACATCAGCCCTACACCTAGATTCACATCAGCCCCACATCTAGATTCACATCAGTCCCACACCTAGATTCACATCAGCCCTACACCTAGATTCACATCAGCCCCACACCTAGATTCACATCAGGCCTACACCTAGATTCACATTAGTCCTACACCTAGATTCACATCAGCCCCACACTTAGATTCACATCAGCCCCACACCTAGATTCACATTAGCCCCACACCTAGATTCACATCAGCCCCACACCTAGATTCACATCAGCCCCACATCTAGATTCACATCAGCCCCACACCTAGATTCACATCAGCCCTACACCGAGGCCTCACTTCAGCTCCACACCTAAAACTCACATCAGTCCTAAGCTTAGAGCGAAAGTCAGGCTGAAACCCGGACTCACTTCCGCCCGGCGCTTAACGCCAAAGCCGCACGCTGAGCAGACTTCAGTGCGGTTCTCAGGATCACATAAGAGGGATCTGTCGGTACACGCCGCCCCACAAAAGCCAAACGCCTCCTGTTTCAATCCGCAAACCGGAATCAGGGGGATTAAGAGACTATAAATGTAGATACCTTTCTCTTCCCTACTTCCCCTCTGTTTAATTTGAGACTGGGGCATCGGGTGAACGTATGACTCTAAAAATAGTTCACACTTTTACCAGCCTTTGTGCCGATTCATTATGCTCAGTTAAAGGCAATCTGCTTCTCCAACAGCATGTGCGAAGTGGATAGCTGTCAGAGCCACACGAGCACATTACTCTAATTAGGGAAGGCATTAAGATAGCATTTATAATAGGCTGAACCATATGAAGGCCGAGGAGGGGGGGGGGGGCCTTCAGTGCCCATTTGTCAT
>JAUMHC010000054.1:6324928-6336537 GCA_032359785.1 Heteromormyrus szaboi | reverse complement strand
CGTCCCTCTAGATCCATGGTGATTCTATACAATCTTCCTCCATGGTATCTCTACAGCGTCCCTCTAGATCCATGGTGATTCTATACAATCTTCCTCCATGGTATCTCTACAGCGTCCCTCTAGATCCATGGTGTTTCTATGTAACCCCTTTCCATAATACTGCTGTGTTGTCTGCCCCCTGAGCTCCACACAGTTTCTCCACAATCTCTTTCAGGATCTCTACAGAATGTCCTTTATGGCCCTATATATATACGTTTCTGTACAGCAGGAGTTCTCAAAGTCCTAACCGCAGTGCAGATGCGGACCGAACCGCAAGTTAATCCGGACCCGGCCAATGATATACCTTATGAAGGAATATGGTAATATTCATATAGTTCATTAAATGCAGTTTTGTTACTGAAAAACTCTGACTTTGAATAAAAATCTGATGTGGCCCTTTGATCAAAAAGTTTGAGAACTTCTGCTCTATAGACTTACTGCATGGTGCAGTGCCCTTTAGGACCAACAGAATATCTACAGTGTGTTATCCACTGTGTCTAAAGACAGATTTGTCCATTAACCAGGTACTGCGCCCTTATTTACGCCATCAGATGGATGTATGTTTTTCTCACGCCGTGATTGTAGGAACGTCTCCTTAGAACGTCTCTTATCCACAGCTCCGCGGTGTATGCCGGGCTCATTCAGACCACGGGCTCTCTCACGGAGGGCTGTGAACCCGCTTCACACGGCGTTTGCCTGGCCCCATAATAGTGAAGATGAAGTTTTCAGCGAGCCCCTCCGCTGCCCCCCCCCCCTCCAGCCAGGCCCAGAGGGAGGAGACTCACTAAAGGACGTGTAATTTGTGTTTTGCCAACAAAGGCAGGCTAATCCTGCGAGGAGGGCTCTCTGTGGGGGCCAGTTCTTTGTTCTCCGGCTATTGTTTACTGGACAGGCAGGATTGAGATGTGGCTATAGAGGTTTGGGGTGGGGAGAGGCGGTTGGTTACCTTTTTTTCTGCTTGGGGGAGTTCATTTGAAGCCCCTCTATGAACCCGCTGCTGTCTGCTGAAGGGGTCATTTAGTCTGAGAACGCCAAGAGAGTTTATCCTACACAAAAAAAAAAGAAAAAACATCCTCCATATGTTGTCACTCACAACGACATCAGTTATCACACTATTCCCCGTATCTATAACAGCCTGTTTTTCCTGTATTGACTGAATGTACAATATCGAACAAGAGAAGGAGGTCAGAGCTGCTTTGCCTTTATACTCTGAACAAAGACGGCAGGCTTGGGCAGCCTTGTCTACTCGTGTAAAATGAAGGTCAGTGTATCCCGTACACCCACCCCTGTATGTATATATCTTTACCCTGTTGGTACAGTCCGTAGGTAACTTCAAAGAGTCGCTGTGTTCATTCAGCTCTGAGGCCCTAGTACAGCAAGAGCAGTGTTACCACCCACCACTGTCACATGGCCAGGAACCCGACCACAGACAGCTCTCTGAGCTAATATCTGAGTTTCAGGCCTCTGGCTGTCGAGCGCGTTTGAAGTCCAATTGATTCAGTGAGAGAGGTAGGCGCGTTTGATCCGGAACGTTCCACGGTGGCTCACAGGGAGCGAAAACACCACATGGGAGAACGTGCCTACACAAAAAGGCTCTTTTACTGTCAAAGCTTTATGAGGAAAAGTGGAACTGGACAAGTATATTTCACCCCCTTCACAGCGGACAATGTAATTAGTCATAAAACGGTCGCAATCGTTCCGATTCTGCTTCACCTCAACAGAGTTTTTGTTAAACATGCATAATGCGTCCTTTTTCTGACTCCTTTCCAAAAGGCCGCACTTTTCCATTTCATTCGCAGCTCTACTGTGGAATTACTGTTTATTATTTGATTTTACTGTTTGCAAGCACTTTTCCAAAATACTCTGTGACCACAAATTAAAGTTGATAGGAAAATAATGTGCCACTGAGTTTCACGGGATTACCGTTACACGGCTACCATTCTAGCATGCTAATGAGGCTGCATCCACTGAGCTGTGCTTCTCTGCGCTCTACCCAGGCTGTTTCTCTGAGTTGTATTTGAGTATTTTTCCCTGTGCTGTGACTGTCTACCTGCCCCCACTCTGTAATTGTGTTACTCTCTGACGTAACTGTGTGATCATCCTGTAACTGTAGCGTTATGGTATAGTAACTCTGTAACCCCCATTTCTGCGAGTACTTTGTGGGGTAACCATATGACCCCCCCCCCCCCCCCCCACCCCAACCCCCTTTCTGCAAATACTTTTTGGGCCGACTCTCCAGTTCCTCTGGGACCTCATTAGCATGGCAGACTGAATTTATCACAGGGAAATCGAACACCCCTGGGACCGGATGTGCTGCTGTCGCTTCTGGTCCCGGTGCAGGTGTGTGCGTGTGTGTGCATGTATGTGTGTGTGTGAGACACAGAGAGAGAGAGAGAGAGAGAGACATCCGTATGCGTGGAACACTGCCTGCAGTGCGTGTCTCCTGCCGTCAGAAAGGGGCACAGCGTGTATGAAAGCCACAAGCCCCCCCATCACGGGCATGTCTGTGCCTCAAACACCCTACAGAGCCCGGCCTGTCACACCCGCACACCCTGTCAGCCCCCCTCGCCTGCACTTCCGAAACCCTACAAAGCTGCAGATCTTACACGTCAGATTCAGAAAGTCAGGAACGCTCAGCACCTGTCTGTCAGCTCAGCGCCTGTCTGTCAGCTCAGCACCTGTCTGTCAGCTCAGCGCCTGTCTGTCAGCTCAGCGCCTGTCTGTCAGATCAGCACCTGTCTGTCAGCTCCACCGGCGCATCGCCTCGCCGTTTCGGCCTCGGTCACATGACCAGGAGCCTCTGTACCCCCCCCCCCCCCCGCCCAAGCACAGCCATCTCCTCTAATATTTATCCTCGCCTCTGTTCATATTTGCACATTAACAAAAGGCAGACAAGCGTACGTATTATTAGGGAAAGCGATGGCAATAATGCAATAATAATGTCCATGATTACAGCAATCTACCTCCTGATTGACAGCACTGATTCAACTGTAAGACAGTCGAAATAATATTGGGGTCCGAACTCAGATAACTTTCCTTCTTTTTATTATTGGTCCACTATGGGTGTAAAACAAACGTTTCCGCACTTGATTTCCACCAGTGTATTTACATAACATAATAAATGCCATTACATACAAAAAGAGAGAGACGCACGTGGTCCGCTTCTCTAAGGGGATTGAAACACTGAGCAGGCCGTACATCTGGAAAAGCGAGAGGGCATCACCGTTAAATTCTGCCGACCCTAAAAGCACCCTCATTCCTGCCGAACCACCCAACACCTTCAGCGGACAAGAGGGGCGCGTGGGGGGGGGGTCACGGCTGCGCAGGCAGCGCAGTCAGCCAGGCCCTGACGCGGACGTCGTCTGCATCCGCCGTGCAGATCCAGACACACCTGCCGGCATGTCGACCAAGATAGCTTTCGACTCAGAGGTCACATGATTAGATAACAGTGTTGAACCAGGTCTGTTTGCTCTGGCAGCAGTTTGAAAATACCTGAAAATGTACGATTTGGGGAGAAAAGGAGGACAACACATCCAGGTGTAATAATCTCCCTTTTGCTTTCTTTTCCTCCATTTCTCCCTCTGTTTTTCTGCCGATCCCTTGTTCGTTCTATGCCCTCCACTCCCTCTCTCCCCCTAACCCTCCTCCATTGCCACTTTGCATTGACGTTTTAGTACATCAGCTGCACTCCCCCCAGCGCAGACCAGGGACACCAAACAAAGGTCAGGCAGACCATGCAAATGCCAGGGATACCAAGGAGCTACCAGAGAGACTATGTGGAGGTCAGGCCCACCACGCAGGGGTCAAACACAAACTCTGTGTACGAAAAAGGAAAACAACAGTGACTAGTAAATGGAATTTAGACAAAGTTAACTCACAACCTTCAAATTAATGCTGGACAAGTATAAATAGTCACTCTATGAAATAAACTTATTAGGGATTATAATGAATGATGCTTCAGTATAAAGAAAACAAACATATTTTCCTATCCTCACATAGAAAGTGCTTTGCTTTGCCCCTGAATTGGGCGTTTTGTTGATTGTAGTTCACCATGAAATGACTAACAGCCAGACTGTGGGACACAGCCGGCGTTGTACGTGACGAAGGCGAGGCGCGGCTCGCGTGCCGATGCGCGCTCCTGGGCAAACTGGACAGGCGCCGCCGGCTTTACGGCGTCATAAAACTGCTCTGTCAAAACAGGATGGAGAGATGCTACTCGGTGCCTTTCGCCAATTGCTCTGCTTAATTACGGCCGCCACTTCAGTTTTACACCGCTGATTGGCTTATAAGCTAAATGGGAGCATGACAGCTTTACGCGACGAGTGATAATTACGGCGGCGAGCGTGGTGATTTACCGTAGTACAAACAAACAGTAGCCGGACGAGCAATTAAAGCTGCTTTTTTTTATACCGTTTAGCAGACGTCATCGACTTACCTCAAAGAAGTAAACAAACAAATAAATTGGACATTACTGATTAAATATTTTTATTCAATTTTTAAATGTCATTCTATTCATGTTATTATTATTTTTTTATTTTTAATGGATTAAAATAGTACAAGCCTTTCGATTGTTTAATATTTCCATAGTTCTTAGAGTCAGAAAGCTTGCTCTCTATTTGGGTGCCTGGGTTTGTCTGATTCCTCTATATATTTTCCCTTTTTTTAATACGTCTGCGGTTTCAGTTTGACGCCTGAGACTCTCCTCCTTTGGCGCTCGGGGTGAGTTAAAACCCGGACACCCCGAGGACGGAGTAGCGCTGATATGTGGACTCTTTTCATGGAGGGGGAGGGGGGGTCACAGCAGCTGCAGGGGTCCCTTCAGTCCAGGCATTTTAAATTGAAATCATCAGTTCGGGACCTCTGGTAATTGTTCGCCTCGTTGTAAAACTGTCACTGGCTGCCACGCCGGAGTTTGCTTGACTGTCCCACGCCCAGCCCCCCCAACTCCCTCAGCCCCCGCTTTTGTGTTAGAAACTCCGCTATGAAGACGCTCCCCCATTGTAAAAAACACAAACTATATGGAACCATGCCATACTGTTTACTCTCCTGGCTATTTAGTTAAGAAAATAGCTAAGAAAACTACACTAAGAAAATTACTTGGAAAACGCATTGGGTTCTGACTGTTAAATGCATACATACATATAAATACATATATTTTTAATAGCAGCTTTGTTAAATATATATATATATATACATGCATTCCATTCAATGAGTCGTTGTAGCTTGACTTAGAATGATTTTGTTAAACCGAAATTAACATTCCAGAGAAAGCATTTAAAGATGTAAGCTATTAAATATAATTACTGCATTTCATGTAATATTTAGTGAAGCCATTCGGCAGACTAGCCGCGTCAGGACACCGCTTTACACAATCCAGTCGTTGCACCTTAAGGGTTGTCGACTACAGTTATTTAACGTACAAAACATAATTAGGAGTATGATAATGACACATGAATTAAAATGAATGGACTCGGCTGAGGACGAATCCTTGAATATAGGAGCTGGTGTCGGTGGTTGTGTAATATAATAGAATATAATTAGGAGTGTTCTGCGGGAGAAAGTCCTTAGTTTTTTCGTATGCCCGAGTATAATTCTCATGACATATATATGCAAATAAAAGTGAGGAGCGCGTCACGACGAGCCCGGGGGTGACGGCCAATTGATTCTTACAGAGATCGGGCGGAGATGGGGGGCTGCGGAGGTACTGTAGGCGGAGGGGGCTTCAGTGCATCACTGGCTGTTTATGCATAGATAGGAACGTAACAGATAAGATATTTACTGCAAATAAGTGCGAATTTAAAACCGCCTTAAAATTCGTCTTTTCCACGTTCACACTGGAGTGCAGTTACATTAATCGAGACTGAGACAAACAGGTAGCCTAGCGAAATAGACACCACAAATTTCAACTTAAATTTAACTTTAATTCCTTATTTAAACAATTATGAACACTTCTTGTCCACGGTGACCTGAGATTGACACCTTCGGGACTTTTTTTGGTAAATGATCGTCTATAGTCTCACTTGCCTTATCATAATAATTATAATTAATCATAATAATTGTTGATTTTTTAACGGCGTACAAACGAGCCTCTCTTTAACTTAAATATCACACATTTTTATAAAAATTATCACGGCTAAGCGCATAAATATCCTTCACCCGGGCGGTTGCCGTCGATGAGAAAAATGCCTTTGTATGCGTGTAAATGAAGAGGCTTATCCTCTCGCGTCGTTCTCAAGAGTGTATTAAAATTCCCCACAAAGCAGGGACAAGTTAAGTCGACAGAGCCTTAACGTTTATTTACTGGTTGATTGAATTTTGGAGCCGGGGAGGGAGGTGCTAGCAGCCCCCCTCCCGGCGTATCTTCAGATTCCCTCTATCTTGCTGCATTTAACTCTCGAGGGGGGGCTGGCACGGCCGCAGCGCGCATAGCGGGTCTGGAGCCTGAAATCCGATCCTTGTTAATTTTTTTTCCTCGTCTGTACGTCTTGTAGCCCCGCATTCACACATACACACAACACACGCATCGGGATCAGCGATCGTAACTCCCCCGGAGCAGCCAGCGAAAAGCAGGCGCCTGCCTTACAACTCCGGGCACTCTGCGCACGGCGGACAGGCAGAACCATCACTTTCATTACCTTCAGAAGGTGACGGGAGCCCAGCACCGATTCACCATGCGAGGCATATTCTCATAGAGAAAAAGACCAAAAACGTTTCACACAACCGCCTTGGACATATAATTTACAACAAATGATTACGTGGTGATAAGGAATTGTTGCTCCACCAGAAATTCTGGCGTTGCAACTTACTCTTGGAAGACTTCGCGACAGCTGAAGACACCCACAGTCTTGGGATTTAGAATATATTCAAACGTTTTGAAGCTATTGCATATTGCTGTACATTTGTACGGATTTGGAGGATTTAAACGATTCAACCAGGATTACTGTAACATTGGAAACCCACAGGTAATAGTTTTTTCTTCACTTTTTTGCGCAGGGAATTATTATTCTGAATACTGTATAAGCTGTTTCTAATCATGACTCGCAGCTCCTTCGATGTCGTTTTGAGAGATTTTTAGTCAGTGAGGGAAGGAGGTGAGTTTGATTTATCTCCGATCAGTCGTTGCTGACTGCGAACAAGGCAGACAGATTGTGAACTGCAGCCACGAGGAATGGGCTTCCATGTGACTGTCAGAAATCTTTCCCTCAGTCCTGCATTTCAGGCACTATATGCTGTATAGAGTCCGTAATAAATCACCTGAACCAGGTATCTATAGAGAGCACGTTTCAGACAGTTGGAATGCTAGGTTTACGAATCTATGCCTTTTCTAGTTCAAGATCATACCTTATTATGAATTATATTTCTATATAGCCTATTTTATGTCCTTCTGCATCATCACAAGCTTAAAATCTGGCGCTTCTATGATGCATGTTTGGTGTTTCGGGTCACTATATATGTAAAGGTTATTTGTTGTTGTAAATAAATATTATTAGTCAGGCGCATTTATCCCGATTGTACAAAAAGAAAAAAGAACTGTACAAAAGCAGCATTAGACACTATTTATGCAGGTCTTGAATATGCATTATTAGAATGCAGAACCTTGACGCATGCAAGTCCCAAATTTAAAATGAATTTTAAAGAATGTAAACGCTGTTTATAAACTGAAAACACGCAATTTTAGACTAGCGTCCCATCCGACGAAAAGGTTTCTGTGAAGTCAATGACGGATCCCTCCGAAACGTCAAACCCCGGACTCCGGCCGTGAAGGTTCAGTATGATTTGAGTTTACCGTAGGTTTTCACTTACAGGTAACCATGCACCTTGATCCTATCAGTTAAGAAACAAAGCGTCGCATTAGCCACAGTTAAATTCGGTGTTAACGCCAGTGCACAGTCTTCTAATCTCATAATCTTGTTACGCGAATAACTAAAAAGTGACAGTGTCTTAGACGGGGAGAAAAGTTTCAGGCAAAGACAATTTCTGGGCTTTAGGAGAATAACATTTGTCAGTGAACCGAAGCGAACTGTATACAGTTTCATAGGAGAAGAGACTGAATATCCTAACTCACCTGAGTAGCCTAATACATGTTCTGGATAAGATTTTGATTTCAAATGAATTATCTGAATACATGGAATGTAGCAAAGAGTTGTATATAACTATAATCATGGGGTAATTCATTATTATTATTATTATTATTATTATTATTATTATTATTAGGCCTATTATTATTTTATGGTGGTTTCTTATGGATCGTCCAAAAACCTCGATAAGAAACCTAATTAATCAAAGCTATTCTGATAGCCGGATTTCCGGTGATACCGTACAAAACCAGTTTTTTCCAAATCCCATTCAGAGGCATTAACATGAGCTAACGAGAACAACCTAAAGCGGTAATACAATCTTCGCCCTGTTGCGTCAAATGCAGCCACATTAATAAAATCTTGTTGAGAAAGGACGCTGTATAGTGCATGAACCTGGCTGGCAAGGGGCCCTGCATGCAATGCTGGACATTAAATCGCGTTGCTGATATAATATTTGACAGAGAGAGGTTACGCACACTGGACATACCACTGTATCCCAATATGCGCAACACCCACGAGAGACGCCCATTGTCCCGGCTGTCATATCTCATTGCCTACTACAGGCTTACTTCTTTTAAGAAGACAGTTTACAGTATAAAATGAAATACTCCAAACGGCCACAGTCCACGTCTTGTTTTTCTCGTCAGTTACGTGTTGGGTATTTAGCGGAAATGATCATTTGCATTAGTCTATATGTTATTCCCCTGACATAACGTCGATATGTAATTACGTTTTCTTGTGTGTGACGTGTCTTGCGAGGGAACCTTCCAGTTAAGGTTCCATTTAGGGTCTGTGGGTAAATGGTGCGGCTGCTTTACTTTAATTAACGCTTTAATGTAGTCGCGTGACCACGTGACATCAAGGCGACGCTCCGTCTGCCAGCATGACACGAGCTGACATGTGCAGGACCTGCTGCATTGTGAGGGAATACTTCTGAAATGCCTCACTGACAGTGTCTGGAACTGAGTAAAAGAAAAAAAAAGAAAAATGTACTTGGAAATCAAAATTAAGTAAACTCTTTACATGTTCTGCCACAGTTATAACTAGAATGTCATAATCATTATGAAGACTATGCTGGCTGGGTCATGATTTGTCTGGTTTTTATTTTTACACTCGGGGATGCAAGTCTAAACTGGAGGATCAGTCAAGATAGAAGCTGAATTTTGCTTTTTTCCTGCATTAGACAGGTCTGTCTGGTTTCGATGGAGATAATCTTTTTTCTTGCACAGAACGCAGAACTATTCCAGAACCTCCACCACCTTATCAGCTTGAGGAACTTCTAAGACAGAGCAAATCTTCAAACGGATGCATTAGCGCAAGCCATGTGTTCCCGGCTTCTGCCAGACTGAGAGTGACTCCGACAGACTGACGTTGCCGTGAGCGCGGAGAGAACTCCTCTCACTTTCCGCCATCCCATAATTCAGTCGGACAGGATCCTGATCGCTAGGCTTTATTTCAGAGTTCATGTTTGCTCAGTGACTCCGTGATCTGTCATTTCAGGAGTTAAGCGTCTGCCAATGTACACATTTCTAGCTATTGTACCTTGGTGCAAGGAACGGTTCTCAATCAGCATCTTTTCTGCTGGCTGTAACGCGTTACTTTTCACCAATTCCTTAGTGGGCAAGGCCATCACCGGAACCCTTTCTCCAGTGAAGTTACTTTTTTGTATCCTTCTAGTGCAGTGTTTCCCAGTCCGGTCCTTTGGGGACCCACAGCTCCCAACTCCCTCTGAGACAGTCCACATTTTTTTGGGAGCTGGGAAGGACTCGTTTGTGCTGTGGGGGGGGGGGGGGGGGGGGGGGGGGGGGGGGGGGGGGGCTTCTCTCTACTGACAGATCATGGAGCTCGCTGATGGGCCCCAGGCTGCTCCTGACAGCTTCGGGTTCGGGGGGGGGGGGCGGCTCTGAACCAGTTCCAGGTCCTCGCCACCGTCTCGTCAACGCAGATGACACTGGACGACAAGCGCGTCCTTCTGTTGGCAGCGGCCGCAGAGACTCAGTCATACGTGCATAATTCGCTCATGAAAAGCACAGAAGAATATGTTCGCTAATTTAAGTGTTAGAAAGGAGGCATGTTGCATCCTAAACACTACAAAAGATAAAGGCCCTGTAAAATAACGTCACGAGAACAATAAATCGTCGCGGGAACAATAAATACTAGGATTTTTAAAAAATGACAACAAACGCCCTGAATGATAAACACTGCGCCGCCAGAGGTGAAGCTGAGTTGTGTGACAGGACCATGGCGCTGGATAATCTGCAGATCTCCATGCCTCTGACGCCAGCTCCTCTGGTTCCTGTGAGCCATACGGAGGCAGCTTCCTTGGTCATAAAGGCAGAGTAATTAGAGGCCAGTCAGGCAGAGCTCTTTCGCTGGAGCGCTCAGACTGTGGTTCCGTCTTCAGCACATACTGTACCCAGGGTGCTCACACACCTGGACCGGACCGTACGCCTAGTGGAGGCACGGAGGCAGCGTGGAGGCAGCCAGCCAGCTGTGCCAAAGCAGACTAGGAAGCCTGGTCGTATCTCTGATATGGGCTCTGGCTTGGACTGCCTGTGGATGAGCCACGTAGCAAACGTACGAGTCTGAACCTCTTGAAACCTACTGGTAGGGTTGCTGCAGACCCCCTAGAATTTACTTCTGGCTATGGGTCTGCTGTGGACTTTGTCTGGTTGGAGGTGGTGAAATGTTCCACTAGCTCAGCGGTGGCCAATCGTATCCACAAAGGGCCGGTGTGTGTGCTGGTTTTTGGGGTTTGAGGACCCTTCAGCCAATCAGTCCTCTAATTAGTAATATAATTAGGGAGCTGCAGCGAAAAGCCACACCGGCCCTTTGCAGATAAGATTAGCCACCCCTGCTCTAGCTTAACCAACTGAGTGTTGAGTTGAATCCTTGTAAGGTTATGGGTTCAAATCCCAGCAAGGGCATTTAAAGTGCAGCCCTCTCTCCATTGTAAGTCTCTGGCTGAAATGTGTTTTGGCTGAACCTTTTTTTTGCCTTTTCTTTTTTTTTTTTCAAAAATTACTCACTCTGCATTTGTTTCTGGCCAGAAATGTCAAGACGTTAAGTCCACGGCGATCTAAAGTAGGCCTTCTTTCTAAACACTCGGCCCCCCAAGAACGTGTCAGCTTTTCAACCTCGCCGGGCGGAGACGTATGGCGGCGCTTGCCTCCACGTGGGGGGTCCGGCGGGGGGGCGGGGCCCCGGTGGACTAACGCGAATCCAACTGCCCAGACAGAGGCGGCCCTGTCCTTCGCCCGGCCATCAGCGTACCCGTGGAAACAGAACTCCCAGCCAAAGCCTCCACCATCAGGCCTGCTCCGCCGCGGTCTGCGCGGAGGCCGGCGCTCTTATCAAGTTGTATAAATAAACCTGGGGAGGCAAGGGGTCTCTTTTCATTTCGGCGGCAGGCCGCAGAAAGAGCTTCTGTTTTACCCGGGGAGTCAAGGGCCGGCAAAAAAAAAAAAAAAAAAACAGGGAGAAGGGCCACCC
>JAUMHC010000054.1:6277142-6319190 GCA_032359785.1 Heteromormyrus szaboi | reverse complement strand
GTGGTGGTTGTCATTGGCGGCCATCTTTACAATCGGAGCTGCTCAGAAGAATGCCTCAACAGGGCAAAGAAAAGAGGCAAAAAAGTCTTAAATGCCCCTCCCTCTGCCCTGCACACCCCCCCGGTCCTTGATCTCTGTACCATAAGCCTGCCTTTCTGTCTCCACCCCCCCCAAGCCTCCTCGATAGTGTGAGGTTGTCAGGCGGCTCTAGATTAAGGACATTGTCTGAGGGTATTTACATCCGGCCAAGCCACATTAAACAGAGATTAGGACTCGCACTCTGAGGCAGCCGCTACCAAGGGGTATGGGATTTACGGTCAGCGCAACGGAAAGCACAGAGAAAGGAAGCGTGATCCGCGGATGAGGTGCTTTCGGGGGACGCGTGAGGGCGCTACGGCCAGCCCCCACCACGGCACGTGGCTTTCCTGGATGTCTTCCGTACGTCCGAGGGTAATTAGCAAACCCCAGCTATGTTCGGCCCAGAGATTTTCCGCCGTTAAAGTGTAATAGCCTATAATAATAGGTGTTCCTGAGGCCTGGATGACCTGCTGGTATAGTCCTGAGGGACACATTTAAGAGCAGCAATCTGGCTTCTAGAAAGCACAGAACGCACTCACACGTTCGCACGGGAAACGCACGCACAAGCACACTCACGTGAGCACGTCAAACGGCGGCCAGAGGTGACAGACGCAGAAACTCGCTCAGCTTTGTGCATTTCCCACGCACCACATTCACACGCCACCCCCGACACACACACCACACACACACGGGTGACACATGGTCTCGACGTGCACGCACACGCCGGTTCTCACAATAGGTCGCCCGTTAACCGCGAACACAATTAGAACTATTCAAGGCGTTTTGCCACGTTTAAAAAGTTTCTAATGGATGGAACAAAAGAATAAAACTGGCTGTTTGCTGGTCATCGCTTGTGTCGTCCTCCATCCCCCCCCCCAAAAGCCGTTTACACTGAGGTATGTCTTTAAAGGTATGCAGCGTTTGCCTTGGATCCACTTGTCGAAGTACCAGTTAAGCACCTGAATCCTAGTTTAACTGGCCTGTCTTAACCTGCCTGAACGTCACATCGTGCGGAACAAGTCGGAGAACAACGCAGCATTATTTCCACAAATAACCATAAATCGTCATGGCGACGACAATGAAAGCAAGTGCGATTAACTCCTGCACCCTCCCCCCCCCCCCCGAATGACATGTTAATGTTTTGAAATTATGGGAAGAAATGCAAAAACTGGAACGAAAAGGGGAGTTAGATGTATGTTGAGGAAGATGATTTTGGTTCAATGACAGTTTGGAAAATAGTTTTCAGGCTGATTTTTTTTTTATAAACCAGAGCACCAGCATTAGATTTATTCAAAGCACCATGTAACATCAGGCTTCTCTGCATCAGGCCACATGCACTGTCATGGAATTTAGGATGCGACTGTGGGGTCTCCCTTATTTAGCACAAGAACACTGGGTCTCTCTGAGGGTCCACTCAGCTCACAGGTCCATATTATAGACCTTTTCACAAGGGCAACACCAAACAGGAGAGAAGAAAGACCCCCAGAGAGCAGACGAATTACGCTGACATAGGAGAAAATATGTTGGCTCTAACTAGTTTACCTCTGACAGTGTCCATGGGGCTGAAAAGAGACACTATTATGGAAGGGAGGTCAGGTATGACAGGGAAACGTACAGCAGAGCAGCCTTATGGAGCGAGAGAAACACACAGTGAATCTCTGCTCAATTGGGCTGAAGCTGCATTGGAGTGGATCTGGTCTGGACTGAGAAGGAGTGAGCTGGGTCATCTAGAGCCGAACTTGTCCGGTTGATGAAAGAGGAGCTGACTGAGTGATCAAAGTGATCAAAAAATTGTGAAAAGTCTTACATCTTCCTCGAATCATAATGTCAGACACTTACCGCTTGATATTCAGAATACTGTCGTGAGACTACAAGTGAATTCATACAAATCAGAACTGGAAACACGACAGGTGCTGTTGTAAATGACATTCGCCACCGGGCAGCGGCAGAAGCCCGGCTAAACAGCTACTAGAGAGTCTGAAGAGGCCTGCCTCTGCCTCGCTGATCACAGCCCCGTGATCAAACGGCAGCCAACTCGGGGACACGCTGTGTGTAAGTAGATAGCAGTTAAGTGTCGTCCCTGTAATTTCTGCACGTGCCGGTGCGTGAAGGTAAAGGGAGCCTCAAGTACCTCAGACTCAAGCTAAGGGCTCAGGGTTCCATTTCCGCAAAGACAGTAGAGGTGCAGCCACTGTTGTCCCAAACTCCCAGTGCCCTAATGGACTTTCCTTTGCCCCTGTCCCTTACGCACGCTCGAGGCTGCCTGAACAGACACTCGTGTCTTTTCTGCGGATGCCGCCGCCACTCTCCAGTCAGGGGGTTGAAAGAAGAAGGAGCTCAGTGTTGTGCGGAGCCTGAGGTGGGGAGACTGCGCCTCATTTCTTAAAGGCCTCCCTTTTGCGCATTGGCCTGAATCCCCAAGCTGTTTCTTCAGTGGAAGATCACGTAAACATGTTTGTTTTCCCTGACTTGGCAGAATCAGTAAAGCGGAGCCGATGTGGGGGAGTCCTTAGGAGTGGCTAACTGGGCGGGACTAGTCTAAAGTCAGAGAAGCGGAACTATTGGGCGTCATGGCTAGACTAACAGGAACGGGCGTGAAGGAACACACACGTACACCCATGGCTACCTTTTGGGCTACCTCTTAAAATTCACTGGAAGAGTAGTACAAAGCCAAATCTAACACTACTATGAAGATGTGTGCTTGGGTGGTGAATGCACGTACGGAGGTCAGTGCTTCTTGATACAGGCCTCAGGGACCCCCAAACAGTTCCCAATACACCTATACCATTTATTCAGTGTCCTTCGTTGCTTGATTGTTTGGTTCAGTTGTGCTTGAAGCTGGGAGAGAGGAGTCTGCAGGTTCCATTTCCAGCTCGATTAACCTGATTAACTCTGCCGGCTCAGGGCTCTTCATGTGCCCTGAAGGAGTTCACGCTCACCTCTGCACCATCAACGCCATACAGCATGCGACCCAGGAAGTAAAAGCAGGTTGCAGTTGCCTTTGTCTCTTATTGTGCCCTTATTGGATGTCGTTATTGTTGCACAGAGGGGTTTTCACTCAAGCGACAATGTTTAGCAGAAACCAAATGTCCCCCGAGGAAGCAATGTTGGAGCTCCGTTAGCTGGTCCCGTTCAAGCAGCCCTGCAGGCAGTCACTTTGAGCGACCCGTCAGCTTCACCTCCTCCTTGTGTAAACATGGAAAAAAGGCAGCCATGGTTCAGTGCCTTAGACATATAGGAGAACAAGGGGTTTCTAATCCTTAAAGAAGGATTTAGTGAAGTCATAGGTCCTGTGATCTGCGGATCGCCTGAATGCCTTCCTGGCGTCTGTCCCCAGATGCAGCCTCGAGCGAGACGGCCTTCCTCGAGGACTTTCTCCTGGGACCCGGGGAGACCCTGGAGCTGCCCTGCCGCACGCCAGCCGGAACCCAGTCCGTCACCTGGCTGAAAGACGGCGTGGACCTGTTTCCTAGCAACCGCACCTGGATAGGACAGCGCATCCAAGTTGTCAATGTGTCATTCGAGGATTCCGGCGTGTACGCTTGCAGGCTGGAACCTGGCGGCCCACTGCTGGGCAACTACAGCGTCAGAGTCACAGGTGAGTCTCAGCAGCAACTGTCAAAGTCACATGTGACTCTCAGACAGTCTGGCATATTGAATTAAGGATGGATCTCACCTCCCTGAGCTGAAGGTTCTCATAGCTACTGTCAATGATACACACGCATGCAGTACTGACAAAAAGTCTTAGGCAAGCAAAAAAATGATGTTTAATGATTTTCATTTTGGTCTAAAACTATAATATTATATCTGACAAAGTGTGTCAGCTTAGTCATTCCAAAACCTCTACTAAAATCACCCCTGTATTTTCAGCAACCATCTCATCTCAGTCAACCACAAATACACCTTGTCTGAGTTTCATTAATTCGGTGCGCTGATGGTCAAATTTAACGTGCACATGGTACGGCTGAGGTGCCCCCCAGGGAGGTTCGGGAACTGAAGCGGTGTAGCCATCCAACTAGATATAGATATATTTTTTGGAGAACAGACGAGTTTTTATTGTTACTACTAATTTGCGTATGTTCTAATGTTAAAATGTGTTTCTTTTTTCCAAACAAATATACACTTCGTAAATAGCCTTAAACATTTTCTTAGACTGTCTAAGACTTTTGCACAGTACTGTACGTCCAGCTTGTAATTAGCAGAGGCCAAACCAGGCAGCAAGAATCGATGGTAAGACCAGAGCGTTAGACTTCCTATGAGTCGGCGGGCCGGAAGCAGGACATGCTGAGCTCTGTCAGGGTGGGGCCAGTGAGTTCTGCTGTATCTTGCCGAGATAAGGGTTAATCCTCCTCTCGTATCGTGGCGTACAGAGCACCACATACAGCTCTCTGAGATTTCCTCCACCTCGGACCTGCCAGAGCTATGAGAAACATTTGCTAATTAACCGCCGATCAAATAGCTGACGGCGGTGTGGGTGTAGGTGGCTCTGGGGGCATGACTAAGAGTAATTAAAGCCTGAGAACAATGACGCTGCCGCCCATGGGAATGTGTGACTGTTACTCGACTCTCGCTGATTTGCCCTGCACACATCACGGCCTCCACTGTGTTCCCCATACATGAAGTCCTGTGCAAAAGTCTTAAGCAGCCTAAGAAAATGATGTTTAATTGACCTTCATCTCAAAGTGTGTCAGCTTAATAGTTTCAAAACGTCTCCTAAAAACACCCCAGCTTTTGCAGCCACCGTCCAATACACCAATACATTTTTTTAACTCGACCGCCACCTCACCTTGTTTGGCTAATCGATACCTCATTGAGGTTTTTAACTAAATAAGATAATTCTTATTCAGTGAGCTGGTGGTGAATTTGAATGAATACACAGAACGGCTGAGGTGCCCCTGAGGACAGGTTTGGGAATGAAGCGGTGATCTTCTAGTCATCCAACTAGATATCAGTAACGTTTTGGAGAACAGAAGAAATTCTTGTGTATTTTTGTATTGTGTTACTGTTAATTTGCATATGTTCTACTGTTAAATTGTGTTTTATTTCTGAGCAAATATGCACTTATTACCCAGATAAATAGCCTTAAACAGTTTTTTTGACTGCCGAAGACTTTTGCACAGTGCTGTAATTAGGCTGCACATCATACGCCAGAGGTTGGTTCTAATCTTAAACCGGGTACGGGTTCAGATTTAAGCCCCAGTGAAATCCCCGTGGCCGCCAGGTAGCGTCACGGCTAGGTCCGAGAGAGCCCACAGCGTCTCTCCCTCGCACAGCTTCGCCGTAAACCTGACCGTGCTGAAAGTATATGTTAAAAAGGAAATGAATCAACGGCCATGGGTGTGTGTGTGGGGGGGCCATGTGGGCCACTTCGTTTCGTCGCACATTCACGGCACCAGCTGAGCCTGTTATTGACAACTAATTACAAAGCAATTAGCCTGAAACGCTGCATCATTAGAAACAGATGGTGAGGAGTAAGAGCGGTACAGTGGCATGGCCCGTCAGGCACCCGGCCAAGGTAAATAAGACTTTTACGGCCGTGATCAAAGATGGACTACAGCTCCTCTGTCTGGATCTCAGATACTGTCCAGTTACGCTTGTAAACGCCTCATTATGGCAGCAATATCCTTTTTGCCTAATTTGAAACATGTCAGATCCCAGCGTCTGAAAATAGAGTATTGTGTTCTTCTTTAAATATTTGAGCAAGGTGTCGGATATTAGAGAGAGATATGTGTCCTTTCGTGACTGGACTTTGTCCGGTTGCACAGTGCCTGAAACCAGTCAGGCATGAATCCAACCAGCCAGGTACGGCCTCCGTATACTTTACGAAAATTAGGTTTTGCTTATTTATTTTATTTTCGCCGGAGATGCGAGAGAACTCTTACCCCGGTGCACCATCCCTTTCTGACCTTAAGCTATATGTGAATGAAACATTATTTTAAAGGCAGGAACAGAAGCTGAAAAAGCTCTTTGCCTTGGCAGCGGACTCAGCGCATTAGAACCCACAGAGAGGGCACCATACGGTCTTCATTAGCTGCACGGGGGCTTTTAAAAGCAGCTCCAGGGTCAGCAGCCGCTGATCCAAGGTCAGGCCATGAACCCGGAGCAGCTGATTTAGAATCAGATTATAAACCCTTTAGCAGATGGTCAGATTATGAACCTCAGTAGCTGAACTTTTAGCAACTGGTCCAGGGTGTGATCAGTGCGGAGTTAATGAATATGAAAGGCTGGCAGATATTCTGTGCCTTATAAATGCTTTTAAATAGATTAAAAATGACACAGCACAGAAACGTCTGTTTGAGTCTGGGGAGAAAATTATTTAATTCTTTGCATTTAAATGTGTTTGCAATTCATGTGTGATGTGGCGTTTTCAAAGAAATGCATAAAAACCCGTCCCATCCCACCACGACCCTCAGAAATGTGATATGTGCACCCCCCTCTCTCTTTGAAGATTCGGTGTCTTCTGGTGATGATGAAGATGACGACGAGGACCCCGAGGACGCGGGTGAGAGAGACAGTGTGTTCTCATTTTCATGTTTTCCATTTACACACAATTGCATGAAAAGTAACACTTTACTTAAAGCTGTCATCTATAATGCATTATAGGTGCCTTCATCATGCATTATAATAGTTGGTATAAGAATGAATAAAGCATTACAACATCTTCTAGTCATAAGGCATTTTAGTGTTAATTATAATACTTAAATATACATAAGCTCCAGTGAAACTGTCATCTATAATGCAGTATAGATACCTTCATAATGCATTATAATGGTCAGTATAAGGTTTAAAGCATTACAGCATCTTCTATTAACAGTCATAAGGAATTGTAGTGTTGATAATAATAATACTTCATAAGCTCCAATGAAGCTCTCATTTATAATGCACTATAGATACCTTCATAATGCATTACAATCGTTGGAAAAGAAGGATGTTTTGTACTGCATTATGAAGGTATATGTAGTGCATTATAGATGAGAGCTTCATGAAGCATTCGTAATGCATAATAAACATAATGCATAATAAACATGCTTTATGCCGTTTTAGAAATATTTATAGCCATGTTTATAATGCTTTATGAATGCATTATAATGTTATATGGATGTGTTCATAGATTCTTACAGACACGGCATTCTTAGAGAGTGTTACTGCTGGAAACAACTACACAGTGTGTCTTTGTATTTAATGTACAGCTGTTGTGGACAGTTCAGGTTGTTTATTATGATTGTTACACAATCCGCCATACCATTTCATTGCTGGGCATACACACACAATCACGCATATAAAGACACCAATTCACCTGCCTGCCAGCGGAAGGAAACAGGACTCCCTGGAGCGCATCTACGCAATTTGAGGCGAATATGCAGACACCCAGACCCTGGAGGTGTGAGGCTATAGTACTATTATTATTAGCATAAGGGGGGGGGGGGGGGGTTGTTAGGATCTTAAGACATCCGGGGCTTAGCCCAGAGATCGAAGGCGTCCAAGGGTTCTCAAACTGCGAGCTTGGTTGTTAGAACATCTGAGCTAAATAAATCATTCAGGGCTCAAGTCGATTAATTCGGGGCTCGGTAGGAGTCATTCCGGCTCTTTCAGATTCATCCGGGGCTTCAGCCCTCCATGTCCCAGACTCACGCCATGTCTGTTACTGCACCAGTAGGTATGAGTTCTGCTTAAACAGAACAATGTACAGGTATCCAGTCAATCTAAACACTAATAGCATCAGAACCTTCAGTTTCAGACCATGGTGTAGATGGCTTGACACTTTGATCACCATGTTCTCCACACTGTAGACAACAGGTGGCGTATCTGCTTGCATCCGGCCGTTCTACACAGACTACGTTCTGTAAGGCAGCCAAACGTGTGACCTGTGACCTGTGGATGCCACGGATTTAAAGTCCATTGTGTGTTCGCCCTTCAGCGTATTGTTTTGTGACGGATTATGTCCTGCTTGAATTGGGAGAGTCACCTTGTGCCAGGTGCAGAGCGAAAGAGCTGGCCTGTGAACGGCATGGGCTCGGTCCTGTGACACTGCATGTTTAGAGGGGATTAGTCCAATCTTGCGTAATGTCACTAATCCGGTCCTAATTAGCGCGGGTTCCCGCCACATTCGCACATTCTAGGGCGTTAGTCACCGGGAATCCCTCTAACTGGGCACAGGCTGTGTCGCCCCGAGGCGGAGCCGTCGATTCTGCACTCCACATCAACCCCCCCTTGGACCCGAGCAAAGAGGGCAAACCTCGAGACATGGACATTGAGTTATTCAAAGGGAGATCAGGTTCACCATAACATGTCAGGTGTGTTTGATTTGAAATAGGTCTGGTTTCCAAGAGAACTGTCTTGAGTCTCCTTGGCTGCTGGCCAGGCCTCATGCCCCTGTGCCCCCCCCCAATAAACAGAGGCATTCTGTGCCTCGTGCTAAGTCGGGGCGCCCTGCACTCCTCACCGAGCGAACTCACAATGAGCTGTGCTACTCAGCTTAGTGTCCTTGTTTATATTGGCCAGAGAGCAAAAACGAAAATTCTGAGTCTGCGTTGTCAAGCTGTGTTTCCATTGTGTCCCCATAGACCTCACTAAGCAAATACCCATTGCAATCAGGCGGGGAAACTTTTAGGCCACTGGTCCAATTAGCCCGATCCTATCTCCTGAAAGTCCAGCCTGGAAGACACAGTGCCGATAATGTGCATGCATGTGTGCTGTATGCCTCAGTGACAGCCCTCCAAGCTGGAATACGGGCCAGAGCAGCGGATGGCACAAAGTAAACATTGTGCTAAACATAGAACGATCCCTTAGAAGTGCAGTAAATTCACTTTTTGCCCATAAACGAACCATATCTCCACCCAAATACCCAAAAACAGGCCGGGATCTGTCAAAGCCTCCAGTCACAATCCCGGGGTTAGTTAAAGCATACAGTGACTTGTCAATAACTAGCTACAACGCCCTGTCTAAGCCCAGCGAAATGACGAGCGAAAGCCTAGGATTAGCTTAAACACTGATCAGCAGATCCGAATTCAAAACAGGTAAATGTTTAAGAACAAAACTATCTAAATGGAAAACTTAATTTGCAAAATGACTCTAAAATCAGAAGCCTGACGACCGGTAAAAGTCAAATTAATAAATGAAAAGACCCTTATTTTAAAGTATTTTAAGGTATTAAAATAAATCAAATATTGAAATTGATTGTGATATTTTAAAAAATGTAAAATGAAATGCATTGTGCAATATATTGTGCCATTTTGAAAAATTATCAATGTAAGGTAAAAATTCAATATATACTACCACCCAGGCCTAAATCAATGTTTTTTCTGCGCTTTACAAATAAATTACACAGCCCCCCTCTGTCCTCGCGAAGACCCCCTAGTGGACCGTGCCCCCCCCCCCGGTTGAGAACCATTGGTCTAGATCCGTGTTTCCCAACCCAGTCTTCGGGGACCCCAACTCTCCACGTCTTTTGCTCCCTTCCAGCTCCGTACCAGGAAACAATGTTGACCGTCTGGGGGTTCCTAAGGACTGGGTTAGGAAACACTGCTCTAGAGGACTCAGTTTGCTGTGGTCTGCCGAAGACACTAGTAGAACAATTGGCTGTAGACCAGCTGGGCTAAGATGACTCGGTGCTTGCACCATTATAGACAGCTGAGTACTGCCAGACATCTGCCTTTTAAGGTAAGCCCAGCAAGCATTTGTCTCAGCTGTTCCATGTTAGTGGGCCAGGAGTCCCTGGTGGGTGGGGGGGTGGGCGAATCCATGGCACAGTTGTTTCATGGGGCCTCATGGCAGACCGAAACACCTTTGCAGCCATCTACTCGGACCTTGGAGCCTTAGAAGAACTATACGCCAACCGTTGAAATAACAGTTCTGGAAAAATCAGTGCAAATAACGGGAGCAGCCGTGGAAACTCCTTTGCAGATAACGACTCACAGCACAGCCCTTTGAGTGAATGTATTAATGTGTTAATATTAATAAGCCAATTGTGCAATGAGCCATAGCAGTAATATACCTGATATAAGCTGACAGGGTAGGATGGGATATTTTTTAATATGAACTAGAGGGCTTAGAATTTTTTTTTTTTTGTTATATAATCTCAGCTACTTGTGTCCAATACGATAAGCTCGGCTGGAATGCTGGTTGGGTTGGGGGTTTGGTTAATGCCGGCTTGTGCTGATGATGTTCTGTCACTTCAAAGCAAGCCTCCTACTTCTGCTGTGCGAGGTGAGCTTCTGCCCCTAACCATCGTCTGATCGTGAGCTAAGGGTCACAGGTCTGCTCATCATCTGTATACTGCCCTACGAAGGCAAAGCACAGTGACTATGCTGACGCAGAAACTGAGAAGAAGAGTTTTGGTGTAGATTTTGTAGCTGCCGTAGTTACAAAATCACACTCATTTTTTCTTCAAAACTGAGTATAGCTGAATAAAGATATTTCGTCATGAGATGAATCAGAACCGAAGAGGTACGATTTTGGTTGCTCAATTTTGATGAAATATGTCGTTATTGTGTTTTGCCTTTGTAGGGCAGTATTCACACCTTTGTTGCAGTGTACAGACTTTCACTGTGAGCCGTGCTTCAGAAAGTGGGACAGACCAACTGTATAATGAGGCCTTTTGAATCCAAACAATTGTTCTAGACATCTAACGTTTCATTCTCCATAAAAAAAGAGAGAGGCCACAAAGATCACTTCAGCGGCTAAATACGGCTCTGCTAGGCTAGGCCTGGTGTGCTTGATTGCTTTTCCATCACACCCAAGTCCTCAGAATCCCTCCGTAAACATAGACCACAGTCACCAAAGAGCCCAGATTGTCTGCTGCAGAGCTCGAGAGCAGAGGCAGATATTCAGTCAGTAGAGTGTGGTCTGTATCCTTTATTCAGGAGATGTTTTGTGTTTTTGAATATATTCAAATTTCTAATTGAATTTGGGCTAAAATAATCTGTTCATACTTTTGTACATACTTTATGTAATTATGTTTAAGAATTATTCTATCCCAGATATATTTCTTTGCCCTAGAGGGTGGAACAAGTTAATAAAAAATGTTAGACTAAAATAATTATGTTGGTAGAGCAGAGCTATTGTGGTGCATGTAATGTATCATTTATAGAGACGCATCCTTATGACTTTTCTAACAATGTAGGTGTGTGGCTATACCAGCTCAGATATATAAGATAGCATTTACGTCATAACTTTTCCTAGCTTACCGATGGATAATGTTCTCATTGTTCTTATGGCATATTCTTTTGCATTATTAGAATAAGTCCCTTTCTACTTAATACAATATGTGAAGCTTAAGGAATGGAGCCAGCTGAAAGTAGCTGAAGCCCGGAGTCTAACCCCAGCCTGAAGACTATCCCTAACGCAGAGACAATCCCCACTGCGAACGCTCTGTTCGTCAGTTTGGCAGGAGTAGTTTCTGAGGCTCTAGGGCCCTGCTCGCATGGTATTGGCTGGGGACTTGCTTGTGTGTGATTGGCTGGAGACCTGCTTGCATGCTATTGGCTGGTCCACCTCCATGTTCCTTGGGACAAGTACTCAGGGTCCAGACACTCACCAGACTGATAGTATCACAGTTTCCAGTTGTTTTAGGCGCCGTGCCACGGCTCCACCACTGTAAATGCCCCCTTTATGAACCAGGCTCTTTGGCCGGGCCAGCGCTGTAACCCCATTGAACAAACGGGGCCTTGCAGCTTGTGGATGAGGCCCTCTGTAAACAGGAGGTAAAAAGCTGTGATTGTAGCTCCGTGGCCACTTGACATCGACTCACCCTGCAGCTCTGGTTTTACAAACACTGGGGTATGAAAGCCAGCTCAGTTTGCTTTGGTCTTTCATAGTTGCAAGAACGTAGTAATGACTCCAGTGTAAATGGGGTCTAACTCCTAAATGCAGTTCCACCATGAAAATGGACAGTGTAAGTCCACAGAGTAAAATCACAGTGTAAATCTCACAGTGTAAACTGCATGTAGCTCCACAGGGCAAACTGGGTGTAACACCACACTATAACTTTCTTTATAAAGCTTTACTGTAAACACAATGTAATTCTAGAGTGTTTAGGGGATTTAGGGTTTCTGTGTAAACAACATTTAACATTGTAAAGAGAACTCCCTAGTTTTACGCAGATTATAAAATTTTAAAATGATATAAAATCATTGTTAGCGAGTGAACTGAGCATCTGATGGTCGCCCTGCCATAAACAATGTCTGTCTCCCCCGTTCTCCCACAGAGTCGCCGTACTGGACCCGGCGGGATCGCATGGAGAAGAGGCTGCTGGCAGTACCAGCGGCGAACACCGTCAAGTTCCGCTGTGCCGCAGGCGGCAACCCCATGCCCACCATCCATTGGCTGAAGAACGGCAAGGAATTCAAGGGCGAGCAGCGGATGGGGGGCATCAAGGTGGGTCAGGGTTTAGAGGTCAAAGTGCATCTCCCACATGACCAATGGCTCCGTGATCCTGTTTATCGACAGCCGGAACCCTGAGAGCGAGTCACACACACGTACACACAGACACACAGCAGGCAGTGAAAAATGACACGTATGAACCCACCGGATGCTCCATTAACAGGCTCGTGTGTCCTTTTAGCAGGGCTCACATGCCTGATGTCGACCCCACGAAACTCAGGGTCGACCTCGCGCCCCATGTCCCGCCCCCCAACCCCCCCCCCCCGACACCCCTGCGACATGGAGGCCCACGACGTTGTGTGTTGAGACTGGAGGTCAGGGTGCGGCTGCAGTGTCCCAGCATAATCTTCCGCTGGGCGTTTCCCCTATGACAGGCCCTCACATCGCGGGTGATGAGTTCATCTGGCAGGGCGGAGATGAGTCCTGACAGCCGCACAATACCTTCAGCAGATCTCAATCCCGCCGTCCGGCCGAGAAGCCACATCCTGGCTGCCTCATGCATATTAACGTGCGCACCATGAATGAAGAGATAATTGCTTTGGCAACCATAACAATCGAAAACAGGCCGATTGTCTTGCACGTATACAAAGGAGAGGCGGGTGGCTTCTCAGTAATATCTGCGACGTTGTCTTTGGTTAAGGCGGGAGCGACGGCCCCGTCTGGCGGCACTGGTGAGGTTTCCACGGCGTGTGAATTCCGCATGCTGTTGGGCGGAGGCCAGATAGAGCTCTTGGCAGAATCGTCGGACCATCTCAGCGGAACTGGCTTACACCTTTTTGTGCCACGTGGTGCCAACACAACTCACTCCGGGACTGTTTTGCAAAAAACAACAAAAAAAAAAAACCTTGAAACCTGTATGTTATATAGGATTGCCAGATCACACTGGGGGCAATTGGTATATAAATCTCCCATTTCACCCGTTTGAGTTCCCTAAAATAACCGGATATACAAATCAGAGTGCAGCAGAGCGTTTAAACAAACACGAGGCGGCGAGCAGATCTGTGTCACATCCCCCGGGAGCGATAGCTTTTCCACACGCGCGGATGTTACAGGTAACCGCGGGAACAGCAGCTCCATGTGAATTCACCCTCTCTTCTCGACGGTGGGGGTGGGGGCTGGGCTTCCTCAGGCCAGAGGAGAATGTTTGTCTGTTTTACCTGCTGAAGTCGTTCCCTGGCTCTATATTCCGTTGCCTTCCATCGCGAGTCCGAGAAAAATATTTTCGGATACTTTCCGTTGACGAGTAGCCGACGCTTTTTCGGACATTTTCAATATTTCTGGGAATTCGGAAACTGCCGCTTCGTTAACGAGGACGTCATGGCGACCAAGGTGGGGGCTTGTCCCTCCTAATCGGTGCCGCGGCAATGAAGAGCCGATGTTGTCGCCGTGACATCTGACATGGAGTCACGGTTCAGTCGGGTCAAAGGTCAAAGTGATGGAGGGGCGGTGGTGGCAGTGTCAGGGGGGTCGAAAAGCCAGGGCTTTGATGGAGATGTCAAAGGACAATGACAGGCTGACAAAAAACCTGCAGTCTGAGGCTTTAGTTGCGCTTGAGTGTTGATGGAAGCGATATCTTCAGTGCGGGTAGTCAGTGCCTCGTGTTTGTTTTAACTTGCTTAGCAGTTGATACTCTAGCACCTATTTCCGAATTATATTTCTTAATGCCTTGGAATACATATTTTACATATTTTATTCTTTCTGTTTTAGCTAAAGTTTCTGTCGTTTATACCAACTGCGTATTAGAAGTAGAATTCAGACTAAAACTGATATGTGGCAGACCTTTGAATATTGTTTTTGTGTACTGATGACTGTACTGTAAATATTATAGAAACTTCCTTTATAGAAAGTACCTTTTTATGTATTTCATTGTATACAATTTTGCATCCGGAGAATGTGAGTTATTTGTATTTTTAAACTGAGATTTAAAATAATTTCGTGTTTGAAAGGTGAGGTAATATCTGCCCTAGTGGATTTGCCTAGGACTCACAACTCAGTCAGTAAGATGCTCTTCATAAACAAACATTCAGGGTAACTGTGACCCGAATTACAGCCTCCGTTTGTCCCCAGAGCACAGAGTTGCTTGCCAGCCTGGGAAGGCATCATGGTCAGATGGAAAACCTGCCATTTAATCAGAACCAGCTTTGATGCGGCTCCCCTGTGTGGCTGGGCAGGTTTAATGCCATTTAACCTGGTGATGGAAACCCCATAATAAGCTCCTGCAGTGAAAAATGTTGAACTCTGCACAGGAGCTAATGCGTCCATTAGAGTCTGGGCGATTGAGCAGAGCGGGTGGAGTCAGGCAGAGACACAGTGTGAAAGTTTGCTGGTGGGTTTGGGAGGAATGTCTCAGATCTTGCTAGGGGGTCTCCCTTCCCGTCGCCGTGGTTACATGCCTCACATGTGACAGCCCACTCCGGCCTACTGCCTGCCAGAGCCTGATTGAGCTCACGCGGTGTAACCATGCGGCCGTACCAAGCTCCCGCCATGATATTTACATGTGGCTGGGCTGTTCCATTCTGATTTCCAGGGGTCAACTCAATTTTGGTTATTTTTAAATGCATTAAAGGTATAGCCAGATTTGGGGCTTGGGTGGTTATGGTTATGTTACATTTCATCCGCATGCACTATTATCCAAAGCAACATACATTTTTGAGAGAATACATCCCAATACATCACAAAATGCTGTTCTGTCCCAAGTCTAAAATCACAAAGTCCTATATTTTTCAGTAGCTAACTGTCCTACATGTCACACATCTTTCTCCTTCAGCTTCGACACCAGCAGTGGAGCCTCGTTATGGAGAGCGCAGTACCATCCGACCGGGGCAATTATACCTGCGTAGTGCAGAACAAGTACGGCACCATCAGCCACACCTACCAGCTGGATGTCCTGGGTAAGGTCATGTGACCGGCACGGACCAATCACGTTACTCAAAACAGGGACCAGACCGCATGAGCTCTGTAAGTGAGGGAGCAGACAGCCACGGCTTTGGGTGATACCCAAACACAACACCGCCTCCCTGAAGGTAGCCATGATCGTGTTACAACGTTCCTTGGCCTCAGAGCAACTGAAAAGCTCAGCTTCAGGGCCAAGTATCTCACCTGCGTGCGAGCGGCTCACTCCACATTGTCAGGAGGTGTTGCTGGGGGTATTCCAAGTTGATGTATGCTAACGAGGTGTCCACACCCCCCTTCCCCCCCCAGAGCGATCTCCTCACAGGCCCATCCTCCAGGCAGGCCTCCCGGCCAATCAGACGGTGGTAGTTGGCAGCGACGTCGAGTTCCACTGTAAAGTATACAGCGATGCCCAACCTCACATTCAGTGGCTGAAGCACATCGAGGTCAACGGCAGCCGCTACGGGCCCGACGGCGTGCCCTATGTCAACATCCTGAAGGTACCCCATCTCCCCCCCCCTAGGATTAGCTCTCCTGGAGTGGCTGAGTGTCGCAATTCGTTGAGTTACGCTGAAGTTTGCTCCATCCACAGTGTTTTCAAAGACCTCAGTGCTTTTCTTAATTTTAGACCCCATAAACACTAAAGCAGTCCTAGCTCACAGTCACACGTTGTTCCGTACATATGGTGATAATTGGTAGATGCACATTCCATCCATCCATCTTCCTTATCCAGCATAGGGCTGCAGTCTATTATTTCTAAAAGAATAAATTGCATATAGCTGTATCAGTGGTGTCCTGAGAATATACGAGGTTTTAGATTAAGTCTAACCTCTTACCTATGTTTCACTGAGCTGGGGTTATTACTAGATGTGGCATCTAAAGCAGTATCATGTGATATCCCGATTAAGCCTAATTAAGAGGTTGTTTGGAGTGAAAAGTGGATTTCACTGCCGGTCCGTAGGACCAGAGCTTAGGACCTCCGGATTAAAGGATTTTTAAAGTCTCGAGATCTTCGGCTTTAATTGTTTTTCCTCATCTCCTTTAAGCCGACCCTCGAACGCCAGTTAGCGTTACAGGCGTGGGGGTAAATCCCTCTTATTTTTAAATATGGAATTGCTCCTTTAGAAGTGAAGGGCCTGTTTTCTTTCCCAAGCGACGCCGGCAAAGAGCACATCTGGTTTGGAGCACGCTAACCGCTGGGGTGGCGGCACGGGGGCCATCAGCGAGACGCGGCCCCACGTGTAGGAGGAGGTCCCCGCCGCGGAAAAACTGAGCGGCACGGAGAGGGCTGAGCCAGCAGAGCGGCCCCCCCCGGCCCCGGCCCCGCGCCCGCGGACCGTTTTAGATCCACATAATTGGAGCAGCATTTACCAGTGACTTGCCGTCACTCTCCTCTGCTCATATGGGCCCACGTCGTATTTTTTAAAAAATGTGAACGAAGCGTTTTGTAGCCGCCGGGTCGTCGGGAGGGGGGCGTGCAGGGAGCAGGCCGATAAAGGAAAAATGTTGTTTCAGCTAATATGAGAGCAGAGGCGCTCAGTAAAGTTTGAAAATCCGAGTATAATTTGGTTAGTCAATCCGTTTGTTTTCTATGCAGCACGAGGCAGAACCCTGGACAGGATGCCAGTCCATCACAGGGCACGCACACACATACCCAGTCATACAATACAGGCAAATTAGAGACACCACTCTGCCTAACTGCATGTCTTTGGACTGTGGAAGGAAACCAGAGAACCTAGAGGAATCCTACACATCACAAGATGACCATGGAGCCCCCAGATACACACACAATTGTATTCATATTTTTGTGGGGACTGTGTCATGTACTGCATGGCTCAAAACAGGAACAGGACGCCAAAAATTGGGTGAACAAGGTGTTTAATTAAAGCGGAAACAAGCAGGACTATACAGTAACAACACAACGTTAATGACTGGACGGGGAAATATACTCAAACGTGGACTTAAATATACAGGACTAATTAACAACAACTAGACACAGCTGGGAACACTGGGATTCCACACGAGGTAAAATGAGGGGAGCGTGGCACACGGGAGGATCAGACGAGCAGTGCATGACATACTGTCCATCCATTTCTATGGGAAAAACCCTAATCCTAACAATGACAACCCTAACCCCTTCCCAGTCCTAACCATGACCATACGTAACCAAATAAAATACAAGACTTTTGGTATTTTTAGTTTTTGTATTACAGTCACACAATTTTATAAAAGTGAATTAAAACGGTCCCCCACAACATCAGAATAACAATCACATTCTATGGATGATTTGGTCCCCACAATGCAATGTATATATAATCGACACACACACAGAGTAGAAATGGGATTAAAACAGACAACAGCAGAGGTGCTAGACTACAGTGCTAAACCACTGTCCTGCCCTTAAAATTTGGTTCAGGCACAGACATGAATTATTATGCTATTTTGTAGCATACTGTGTTATGAATACAGTGTTTCCAGTGTGTTCTCCTTGAGCGATGTCAAAACTGACCATGATCAAATAAGGTGTGAAGAGCCTGACTGGAACATGTCATGTACTGAAGTTCCTGCTGTGGTTGTTTTCGGGGCTCCCTTGTCTGCCTGAGTGTTTGTATGCCTCACACCAGATGAAAACATGGGCCAGCGGGGGGCTGCAGGCCTCTCGGCCGTCTGCCCCCCCCCCCCCCGCAGGCTGCCATAGCTCACCCCTCTGTGTGTCCCTACAGACTGAGATCAGTGACCATACCGAGACCCTCGTGACGCTGGCTCTGTTCAATGTCACAGAGGAGGATGGAGGCAAATATGGCTGCAGGGCCGTTAATTTTGTAGGAAAATCTGAGAATTCCTTCTGGCTTTTTGTAAAATCAGGTAAAGGACCCCAGGTCCATCCATGCACCCCAAAACCTGCCCCCTCCATACCCTTTTTTGCAGTGCTTGGTGGGTTTGGATCCCTCTCCCTGGGTACCCCTTTGTTTCCCCTGGCTTTGGGGTCTCTTGCTCACCAGTGAAACAGCCACCCCCCCACCCCCGCCCCAGCTCACCACAACCACCACCGCTAGCACTGAAGTCAACGTGCAGCAGATGATTCATGCATCTGCCCACTTTAGCAGCTGCTGCCGCGGCCACATCGAAACATCTTGAGCTTGTAAGTAGGGCATAGCCTCTAAGAGCTCCGCCACTCAGCACACATCGATCTTCATAGATCGTGCCCTGCGGCCAGATGGATCCCCGTAACACCTGGTGTCGCTGCAGTGGGTGGATAACCGGTGGTGAACAAAGCCAGTCTTCCACTTTCCGGTTCTGATGGAACAGCTCATTAATATAAGCACTGTCAGCGGAACGGAGAGACAGGCTTTGGGTGGGACGGTTTCCCCTTATGCTCGTGGGAGTTTTACATGCATAAAAATGTTCGGAAGGCAGAACAAAAAATTATTGGTTGAGTGTGACAACCAATCAGATTGTAAAGGAGGTGGGTCCAAGCAACTAAAGGAGGCGGGACAAAGACATCAGCGTGGTTGGTCCTGTCACCTGTAGTTGCTTGGACTCCTCTGCGATCCGATTGGTTATCTCTCTGAACCAATCACTTTTCTTTCTGCCCTCAGAACATTTTTGTGTAAGTAAAACTCCCATGAGCTTAAGTAGTAGGGAGTGTGCCGTGTGGAGCTGTGTGAAGCTCTTTCCAAAAATGTCTTTCTGGCGCTTGAGTTTGTGGAGTTCTCTGCAGGAGTCCTCCCAGCCTCTAGGTGGTGCTTCACTGGTTGCCCCTGCGTTTGAGTAATTGCTCTTAGTTTCCCTACGGTGCTTTTACTGGGTAAGGCTCTTTCTCGCCCACCTCTGGGCCAGCTGGGAGTTGGACTCGCTGTGGTTTTTCTGCTGTACCCTGGTGATTGCTCTGGACCTTCTCTTGGTGTGGGGATGCTCTTCCTTTTTGGGATTCCACGCTTATGAACTGTCCTCTTTCCCCCCCCCTGTCTCCCCTGTGTCCCAGACGGCTGGAATAAACACCACGGATAAGGAGCTAGAGATTCTGTTCTTGACCAACGTGTCCTTTGAGGATGCAGGGGAGTACACTTGTCTAGCGGGGAACTCTATTGGGTACGCTTACCACTCTGCATGGCTGACGGTGCTCCCAGGTATACATCCTCTCCCAATGGTTTCCTCTTCCTCCTTTCTACATGCTATTTCTGGTCACCGTTTACAGTTCCACTCTAGTATTTTATCATTGTCAACACGATTACCTATAACATATTGGTTTCTAATAACTTTTATAATAAAGCTAAGTCAGTAGCTCCATGTAACGAGTGTGCTGGTTCAAATGTATTGATTTTTGAGAGAGAGGAATAGTTGAAAACAACAGTGTACCTTCTTAGTACCCACCAGCATTGATAAATGAATAACTGAAAATGAGCCAAAAATGAATCTCGCAGTAAAAGTGGAACCACGTGAGATATCAAGTTGGGTGATGTTTATTCTCGCTGAGCAATATTGAGTTTAATTGTATTTAACAGACCAAATATAACAAAAAAAAATTAATCAGTACATACAGTTTGGCTTTTAAAATTCTCTTTGTTTCTGTAAATGGTATAGGGACACCAAATATGTACAGCTGGGTACAAAGAGTACTATTGTTAACTATTCCTCTCTATTCCTTATTAAAGTCATAAAAAGTAAGATGAGCGTCCATGCAAAATAGATTCTTTCATTCTTGTTGACTGATTTGATGGAGTTTTTGGAAAGTGACTGGACTTTGCCTTGAACTCTGACCCCGGCAGCCGTGGATGAGGCTAGTAAGGACGACGACTATGCCGACATCCTGATCTACGTGACCGGCTGTGTGCTCTTCATCCTCACCGTGGTCATAGTCATCCTGTGCCGCATGAGGATGTCCACGCAGAAGACACTGCCCAGCCCTCCTGTCCAGAAGCTCTCAAAGTTCCCTCTCAAGAGACAGGTAACAGAAAGTAGATACAAGGTTCCTTGAGATTTAATCCCCTTCCCTACATCCCGGCACATTCCACGTAAGACACATCTAGACGGTTCTCTCTTGATAGATACAAGGTTCTTACATTCATTCCAGTTCCACACCTTTGACCTGATCCCAAACAAACAATGCAAGTATGAACTCTACTCACATACTCAAGCGCACTTATGACATCAAGTAAATTCATTAAAAGAGAAAGTGACACGAATTATGCATCCTCCCAAGCAACAACACCACAGGTGCCGAAAGACAAGCTATTACGATCACCATTCTGGGCAAGGGGCTGGATATGGTTTCCTGCTTTTGTTTTCATAGCTTTGACCCTCTACCAGTGCGAACATGTATTTCGTGGTATGAGCCCCTCCAGGGTAGATTCCGTCTGTTTTTCGTACATTAGCAGAATTATTACTGCATGTATGGCTCCTTGAGATGAGTGATGTAACACCTGACACAGAATCCAAGGTGTGGTGGGAAAGCCTGCTTGTTTGGGAGCTTGTTTGGTTTGTTAGGCTCCACAGGGGCATCTCTGGCAGGGCGTGCGGGAGATAAGGCAGGTAAGGGAACATGTCCGTATCTGAACACCTCGAGAGATTGTGCAAGACTCCCCAGGCATGCCTACAGAAGAACGGCCCTGTGGAGAACCTGCGGCAAATACCAGGGACCTCTATCGGTCTGTTTGTATGTAGCTTACACTCACGGCCAAGAGGTGATTTTTAAGCTTTATGCTAATATTCCTCTAGGCGCAAACCTAATATAAATTTGATAATATGCAGTTGAAAGCATAAATTATAGATCCATCTACCCAAACATCCACATAAGTTCCCACCCTAACCCCTACACTATTTCAGGCTCTGCATCTAGCTGCGTTTTTCAGATTATAGAACAGTATCTTTTTCTTACACCCAAGCAGGTGTCCTTGGAGTCCAACTCGTCCATGAACTCCAACACCCCATTGGTCAGGATTGCCCGTCTGTCATCCAGTGACGGACCGATGCTAGCCAACGTGTCAGAACTGGAGCTCCCCGCGGATCCTAAATGGGAGTTTCCCCGAAACAGGTGAGGCGAGAACAGGGTAATCAGGCAAATCTATTCAGGTTTATAACATTGGCAAATATGGCCAGTTCCTTAACATAATGTTTCTTCATCCTGGGCAAGAATTTCATGCTCCATGTCCCTGGCTGGCTTGATGATCTAAGGTAGTAATTCCCAGCCTGGTCCTCAGGGACCCCCAGGCAGTTCATGTTTTTTCTCCCTCCCAGCTCCCAAAAAGCATGGACTATCTGCAGGTCCCCAAGGACCGGATTGGGAAACACTGATCTAAGGCAGTTATAGTATGAGATACAGTGTGGTGTAGCCAAAGGACTGGGTCTCAAGGGATCCATGCTCAATTGCTTTGGTCTGGTCCCCTTTTCCAGGCTAACACTAGGGAAACCACTGGGCGAAGGCTGCTTTGGGCAGGTGGTCATGGCTGAGGCTATTGGGATTGACAAGGAGAAACCCAACAAGCCTCTAACAGTTGCTGTGAAGATGCTGAAAGGTGGGTGTCAGAGCAGACGATTTACGAGACTTATGGAGCTTATTAATGGGCATCAAAATCAGAGGCTACACTTAACCTCCAACAGGGATTTACTAGGTCCAGTCAGTGTGAGCTAAAGTCAAACAAGTAGGTCTCTTTTAAATTCCAATAGGCTAAGCACCTTTATGAGTCATTTAATCAGGAATCTGAATTATTCATGAAGAATCTTTTATTCCCCAGAGTAGAAAGAGGCCCTCTAGTAAAATTAGAGCAATATCTAGATAGGCCTTTTGCCAGATTTCTGGGCTCCTGTCTACCGCTATACCAGTCAATCAAAGAATTAATCTCTAATCCACTATGATGCTTTGACATGTTGTGACTGCTGAACCAGGCAGTAAATGATAGCTGTTCTATGAGGAGCATCTTAATCAGATATAATAGAATTGCCTTGCTAATGTTATAGGCCTGTCCTTATAATAATAACCAAGATGCATACATCAGTGCAAGCAAATTAAGAGAATGACTTCGTTGAGGTCCTTTGGTGGGGGTCCTTATATCTGTTTTGTGCAATTGAGCTTTTCTGTGGTCTCTTGTCTGTAGTTCTACATGTTCTTAGAGGTGCCACAGTGAACTCTAGGCTTTATCATTATGTTTGCCTCCTGGTCTTCTCCAGATGACGCCACTGACAAAGACCTGTCAGATCTGGTGTCGGAGATGGAGATGATGAAGATGATCGGGAAGCACAAAAACATCATCAACCTTCTGGGAGCCTGCACTCAGGATGGTAAGAGCGAAGGTTATCACCAGCAGACAGAGCTTCCTCCTAAGGTCAAAAGGTACACATACCAGATAACACGCTCTAACATATTACACAGAGAAAGAGAATTCAGACTACAAACAAACTCGAAGCTAAGCACCATTATTGCCATGTGGCTCTGGTTTGTAGCGTGTTTCACGATGACTGTTTCACTTGCATGTGAAATATGAGCATAATCCCATCCGAAATGCCTTCCTAGTTTTTTGTCGCGTTCGGTCTCTTTCTCAATGGGATTAGAAGCCAAGAAGTAAGCCAACTGTAGCAGGAAGTGCGGCTACCAAGGCAACCACATTCAAGGAGACACCTAAGTGATGTTTCCCATGGATCTGAAAGAGCTTTCTTGGAAACCATTATACCGGAACTGGAGCTTCAGGGTGGTGTGGTCCCTCGAGCTTATTTGGTCTTCATCTCCCTGCTGTCCTGCATTTCACCCTTACCCAGGCCCCCTGTACGTGCTGGTGGAGTTTGCCGCCAAGGGGAATCTGAGGGAGTATCTGCGGGCACGCAGACCGCCCGGCATGGACTACTCTTTCGACACCTGCAAGACGCCCCATGAGCAGCTCACCTTCAAGGATCTAGTATCCTGTGCCTATCAGGTGGCTAGAGGGATGGAGTACCTAGCCTCTCAGAAGGTCTGTATGCCCCCAGAGATATGCATCAGTGGTATGCAGTGTTGGGCATTTCTGGTTCAGAAACTACAAATCCAGACCAAGATTTTGTTTCCACCAACAAGTTGAGTATTCTGTGACTGTGACTATTTATACTCAACTGGTTGGTCTGGATTTGTAGTTTCTGCACCAGAAATGCCCAACACTGGTTGTATGTCATTATTTTCAACGCTGAATTGGTGTGCTACGTTAAAGGCAGGCGGATGGGTGAAATCCCAATTTTAAATTATCATTTAGTTCCTGGAGCAATTGGGGGTCAAAGCCTTGATCAAGGGCCCAAGGGTGACATCACTCTGCTGGCCCTGAGATTTTCTGGATTTTGAAATTATGATTTCTAAAAGAAATACACTTATCTATGAGGTGCCGAATGAGTGCAATGTTCTGTATTTGAAGGAGCTCAAAGAAGATTAATGCTTTTAATCTTATATTGGATATAACCTCTTTATCTCCTGTCTCAACAGTGCATTCACAGGGACCTGGCAGCCAGGAACGTCCTCGTGACAGAGGACAACATTATGAAAATCGCCGACTTCGGTCTGGCCCGGGATGTGCACAACATCGACTACTACAAAAAGACAACGAATGTGAGTAGATTTCCATGCATGCAGCTAGAAACTGATAGTGCCGACCAGCGTATCTGAAAACGGGGCGAAAATTCGACATTCATCAAAGCGTACAGTGTTCCAAAATTGGGAAGAGACAGCACCCATCTTAATGGTGTTAGGTTGACTGTAGGGGGACACTTAGGCCAAATTCAACAACTTTATAACAGGTAAAGAAAACTCACCACTCATAACGAGTGTAAATCCCATCAGTACAACCATGTCAGGGCAGTATACTGAAGAAGAGTACATGAGTAGCATCAGAAATTCTAGGCCCTTCCTGCCGAATTTTACATATGATTTTACGTATTTAAGTCCCCCAGTCACATGCTGCCCCCCCAAGGGTATCCATGTGGATAAAGCATGCAGTTAAAATACATGAAACAATAGGGTCAGTGTCTTCCATTATTAACCTCAGGTGCCGGTGTTCATGTGGTAAGGTGTTGTCTTATGGTGGGTGTGCTCACTGACCTGTAATGCGATCTGACTGGCTATTATGGGGTGGAAGATGATGGCTGACCCAGGCCTCCCCGTGTGTGTCTTGTTTCAGGGTCGGCTGCCTGTGAAATGGATGGCTCCGGAAGCTCTGTTCGACCGGGTCTACACGCACCAGAGCGATGTGTGAGTTTGGGCAGGGGCCGGCCAGCGACTCCCCATTCCCCCCGCCCACATCCCCGCGGGCTGTCCCAGGTCACGGCAGAAAAGGGGAAACTGTAAATAGGATTATTTCACCATCACGGCCGTACCTACACGCAAATGGACGTGTGCAGGGGCCTCTTCTCTCCTCCCGTTTATCATTTTGATTTAACTGGGTCCCCCCCCCCCCGCCGGTCCTCTCCACCCGCCTGCAGATCCGATGCATCTTCCCCGGTTTCCTGTTGTTACAGAAACGCTGATTACTCAGCCAAAGCACATACTGCGATAGTGTATCTCAAAGGTCGACTTTAAACCGTGATGAATATGCATAACCCATCTTTTTTTAATTAAACATTAGATACTCGCTATGCAAAATAACTCATAACAGACCAGCGAGAGTGAGCAGCTAGTGACATGGCTAAGTCGTTCATCCATCCATCTTCCAACTACTTATTCTGATAACGGGGGGGGGCTTGGAGCCAATCCCAGGCAGCACAGGGCTTTAGGCTGGGGGGCATCGCAGATGGGATGATGGCAAACTAATGAGAAGTCCAATTTCCTCCAACATGCATGAAGAATTGGTGCCGCTGGAGTAGAGAACTGGGCTCACGGAGGGGCCCTTCTGGCTGAGCATTCTGGGTAACAACAAGTGGCTCTTCTCCCCCACAGCTGGTCCTATGGAGTGTTGCTGTGGGAGATCTTCACGCTGGGGGGCTCGCCTTACCCAGGCATCCCAGTGGAGGAGCTCTTCAAGCTGCTGAAGGACGGACACCGCATGGAGAAGCCGGCCAACTGCACCCACGAGCTGTGAGTGGCCTCGCGTGACCACGCCCACCCGTCCAATAAATGGGACGGAGAAGGGGGCCGCGCGGGTGCTAAAGGTGGACATGTCGCCCCCCGCAGGTACATGATCATGAGGGAGTGTTGGCACGCCGTGCCCCTGCAGAGACCGACCTTCAAGCAGCTGGTGGAAGATCACGACCGCGTCCTCTCCATGGCCTCCGCCGACGTAAGTCACTCTCGGGCACCGAATGTACCTCCCCCCCGCCGGCCCCAAAGTTTCCTATTTTTGTGTCCACATCGCTCAGAGGTTTTTAGAAAACAACGATTAAGGCATTGCACCAGTGCCAGTGACATGTCGTCTGCTTTCTGTGGCGTCCTGCTGCTTGACAACTAGCACCGTTGCCACACGGTTGACAGCGGACCCCCTGACGGCCAGTGCTCCCCCGCCCATGAAAATCTCATGCCCAGCTGTCAGATTTGTTCAGCCATCGACACTCACGCCCCAGGTCTCATGGTCGCCTCTCAGACGCTCCAGGTTCTCCTCGGCTTAGCCACACCTCCGGTCGAGCTTAGAACATGGGTTCTATAACCAGAACTCTGTGCTTATTATAGGCACTGTCGGCTCTCTCTGGCACGTAATTAAAATCTGTGCCATATTCCTCAAAAATTCCTCCTTGATCTTCCGCCGTAATACATCTCTTTACTTTGTGCTTCCTTCCTATCTGTCTGTGTTAATTATCCCACTGTGTAAGCTGATATAAATCCTGCTGTCTAATTAAGCCATGAACAGACAGGTCAGTAATAAGACCACGGCCGCTGATCCTGAAGTTTAATTTTAGTCCTAAAATGGACTCAGGTTCTACCTCCCAGTCACATCACCTGAACTGCTTGAGTTATGAATCCTAAATAAACACTTACTATAAATTGCCGGGCCGTACCTGTTATGATTCGAGGGGCGATGAACGGGTAAGTAGAGGCAGGAAGCCAGAAAGACGGTGAAAAGGGGGTTTAATCGGGGAAGGCAGGGAACGGACATCAACCAACATTAATGACAGACACGTAACATTGGATGACGCGGACTTATGTAGACGGGACTGGGTGGACTTGACTCGACACCGGTGGAAACACATCAGGAATCAACAAGAGGGGAGGAGGGGGCGTGGCACACACGAGGATCGACCGGAGCAGGACGTGACAGTACCTTAAGTATGTTAAATATTCAGCGCAGAAGATTATAAATTATGTATATTATGATGATTATTTTAGTGTCTCGCTAGTTTTTGTTTATTTGCAGTCCAGTCACCGGTTTTTAAGAAACAGACAGGAAGCACGGCGATAATACAGCGACCGTATGGTGTGTTAACACTCATTTAGTGTAGCGGCGAGAATCTGCTGGTGTCACAAGAGCCGTAGCTCTCAGTGTAGCGAACAAGTGTTGAGTGAGTTGATTTTCAAAAATAAAAATGTGATTTAAAAAATATAGATTACATATACACACATATGCACATCTATGCAGTTTCTGGCGCATATACAGTCAGGTCCATAAATATTGGGCTAATCTCTTTGGCTCTATACACCACCACAATGGATTTGAAATGAAACGAACAAGATGTGCTTTAACTGCAGACTTTCAGCTTTAATTTGAGGGTATTTACATACAAATCAGGTGAACGGTGTAGGAATTACAACAGTTTATATATGTGCCCCCCATTTTTTAAGGGACCGAAAGTAATGGGACAATTGGCTTCTCAGCTGAACAGGAGACCAGTATATAAACACATTCTCCCACAATTCATGTGGTGCAACTCATACTTTCTGGGTGAGCTTGTACACCACCGTCTTCCCGGATCCGTATTCACCATCACTTAGTTATCTGATGGATTGTTTTGTTCAGAACTTGAAAGTTCTGGTCCAGCAAGTACAAATCCAGATCGAGATATTATTTCAACCAACCAGTTATGTATAAAGAGTCACAGTCACACTCAGTGCTCCACTGGTAGGTTGAGACAAAATCTTGGTCTGGATTTGTACTTTCTGGACCTGAACTTTCCACCCCTGGTTTTATTCATTGGAAGACCTTTGCCTGCTGTGGGGTGGCATTTACACACACATACACATACAGCTGATGGTATCTGACACTTCTACAAAACCATTAGGCTTCCCTCAGCTACTGTGTCCTCCACCATTCCCATTTATATTTGTCAACATGATGACCGGCTCCTTATTCAGGCACTGGGAAGCAGTATAGCCTCTGTCAGATTTAATAACCAGCATCAGCGACAGTTATCACTGTGCCTGAATAATTCATGAAATAATATAAATGATCATTGTACCGCCATTTTGAAATGTTACAAAGAAATGGTACAATTCTAATCCAAAGTCTAATCATTATCTAATCATTAACATAAACTGCCAGAATTCATTTAAATTAGGGGTTTGCTGGTATGTAAATAAGAATGTTTTAAATGCAAATGTGAGTGCCTGTGGTTATCGGGAGAAACACTGTTAATGTATTGACTTATTATTTTTTAAGTACGTTGGCTGTCCGGACCTCGGGAGTACGTGAGATGCATGGATTTGCTGAAAGTAATGAATGAACAGCAGGTGTGCATCTGTCAGAAATATCAAAAATGAAAATCAATATTTTCTTTTGAGTAGGAAGGATAAAAGTAAAGCATCACTGGAAATGAGTCCTTCTCCAAGGTAAAATCCTTCCTCGCGTGTTTAATGTATTTTGGGACACAAACCTGAAGTACAAAGAGCCAGATTAAATGAATGTGCTGGTTACAAACCCCACAGCTGGTAGAAAGCTCTCCGTGATTCCTGACACACACAAAGAGTGTTGCCTCTAAAATTATTAAACGAACATTATCCTCATAAGGTGTGTCACACTATTGTGTATTTAAGGAATAAGCTGTTCAAATATTGAACATCGAGGTGCCAAAATCTCTTTACTGGGAAGCCAGCCGTCGTGTGACAGGTTCTGACCTGAGATTTCTGAATGTCCGTGTGCGTCACTTGCGTATTTCTGTCACTGTGGTCCCCCTGCCTGCCCACGAGGTGACACTGCACCTGTCGCTTTCTCACAGGACTACCTGGACCTGTCGGTGCCCTTCGAGCAATACTCCCCCACCTGCCCGGACTCCAGCAGCTCCTGTTCCTCCGGGGATGACTCTGTGTTTGCCCATGACTCTCTACCGGAGGAGCCATGTCTCCCCAAACATCACCAGAGCAATGGTGCCCTCAGGACATAGACTCCTCGACAGCGCCCCCTAGTGGTGCTCGCCAGCACCTGCACCTACCCGCTAGCCAGAATTCGGCGGTCGCGGTCACACTTCTTGCAGCTCACCTACCTACTTGGCCTTGTGGATTCCTCCACACCTCTCCATAGAAAGGCACCAGACATCGGTTTTGAAGGAGTTCGTCTTCCAAGCTCAGAGTTAGGATTCCCATCTTTTCATCCGCACCTGTTCCCCTCGACCCCGACCGGTTATACTGAAGCCATTCCGTGCCTAAACTAGGACAGAGGACAGGGTGGAAAATACAAGAATGTGTCTCTGATGCTCAGAGGCACCGCTCATGAGCTTGGAGCTCTCCGCATGAATGAGGAGAGTCTAGCCTTGTCTCACAGCTTAGTTCATTCTCTCACGCCTGTTTTCCTTCATCCAAGCAGCTCTTGGCTGAGGAAGGACATAAAGGATAGAGCCGCCATCTCCTTAATAAAATCACCATGCGGTGGTTTTAGAACAAAACAACACGACAGAGCGAATCCCACGGAGACACAGCAGAAACTTCTACTCTGAGTGCTACAGTCTATAAACAGGGGTAAATTAATTGTCTAGTATTTTATCAGAAAGTTTGTATTGTAAATATATAAAAGAAACTATGTATCATATTTCTAAAAGTATCAGTGGACTTATGAGAAGTATACATTTTAAATATGTCATTTTAAAATTAGAGTATTGCAGTCTAGGATACACTGTTGTGATCATATATACATTTAAGCCTTTGAAATATTTCAAAAAAGTTTGACTAATTAACATGTATATTTGTAAAGTTATTTATAGACCTAACATATCTGTTCTTAAGGTTTCTAAAAGTTAGAATAGGATTTTTTACTGTAAACAAGGTGATTTTTTTCAGATTTTGATTTTATAACTTATTAACAATAGTAATGAGACAAGATATTTTCTGAACCATTTGATTCTTCTGATCTGATTCATCTTTATTTTGTTTACAGTTGAAAGAATGTATGAAAAGTAACTTACTGTTGCTTAATACATCCAAGCAAAATTAATCACCGGTTTATGAAAAAAGAGGGAGTGAGAGAGACTGGGAAGCTGATTGTTATTCAGTTTTGTCCTGGATTGCAGTGTTGATTTTTTGCAATAATTTCGCAGCGGATAAATCTTGAATTTAAGCAGGTAATGACTGTGGCTTGCTGAAAAATTTGGAGGGGGGGTTGTATTTTATAAACCCCCAACCAAAGAAATGTGTAGAATAGTTAGAATTGTACAAAATTGTTCAAGATTTAACCACTGCCATCTTGTATGAAGGCATGCGTTGTGGTTTAACTTCAAGGAAAGAATTCCACAAAGCAAACAAAGAAAGCTATGACTTTGAATGGTCTTTATATGTGATTTTCTTAACTTAATGCATTTCCACAGTGAAAGGTTTTAAATGCTTTTGTGTCACCAAGCAGAAACTTGAGAGCCCTTTCAGCTCAGTTTAGGGGTCCAAAGACTTTCCGTCTTCTTTTTTGATTTTTGGATCCAAATACCGAGGAAGAGTCACTGCTCTTTACCACATGTAGGGGGGAGAGTCACTGCTCTGCACTATGTGTACTGGGGCAGAGTCACTGCACTGCACTATGTGTAATGGGGCAGGGTCACTGCACTACACTATGTGTACTGGGGCAGAGTCACTGCACTACACTATGTGTACTGGGGCAGAGTCACTGCACTACACTGTGTGTATTGGGGCAGAGTCATTACCCTTCCCTACATGTACTGTACCAGGGTTGCTGCTCCACACTACAAGTACAAGGGAAGAGTCGCTGCTCTTTATAACATATATAGGGATGTGTCACTGCTTTACACTGTGTGTAAAGGGGCAGAGTCACCACTCTTTACTATATGTGCAGGATCAGAGTCTCTGCTCTACATCACATGTGAAGGGGCAGAGTCACTGCTCTGCTCAGATTGAAGCTATATCTCTGGCATGGGAGTTTGTTTTTTGCCAAATAATTATAGCACATCTATAGTTATTCCTTAAGTCGTCACGAATATTAAAATGTTATCAAGCATCGCAAAAGGGAGAGTGATGTCCAAGTGGGCGAAAGTGTCCACTGGCTGCTAAAAACTGAAAACTGTAGTTGCAGCTAGAATCCTAGTAGAGCTCCGCTTGCTTTTTATTGCATTTAACTGGCCGCCTTTCAGCCTCTTAAGTGCCTAAAGCTCACGCAGAAAGGGAAGAGACAGGCATTGCTATTCTATAATCTGATCTGAACATAACAAATATGAACGGCTGCCAAACAACAGGCTTGATGTATTAGAGTAAATCCCGGGAAATATAACGCAATGCACTTCGCAAGAATCATTCGGCTGCATGTCGATGTCCTTTAATTTATTCCTTCGAGATGGGTGAAAGCTTTCCCTATGGTGAGAGTATTTTTATTCAGCGTCTGTTCTCCTTCATAAAGAGCCATCTATATGTTTAGACCTTGTGTAGCTCAGTCAATTTTATTTTATTTTTTATTTTTTGCATCTTTGCGGAGGTTCTTGTCAATATCGTTGCGGGTAAAGAGAATTGTGGGTAACCGTTGCACTCCAGGTTCTCTTGCTAAAATGTGGCTGAGCGAGGGATGATTTTTCAGGCTTCCTGTTTACTTCCTGTTTACTTCCTGTTTACTACTGAAGGCCTCTTGATGGGTACAGTGGGTTTCTTACTACGGGAAGCACCTATGGTTCATCCTGCTCGACCCTTATTAAACTCCTTCATACCTTCTAATTTATTGTGATGTATGTCACACACCATATATGTATGTGTGGAGCGACGTCACTCACAAGCCTCCGTCCCATCCCGGGGAGCGGGATTCCGGGTTGCCATGGAGACCGGGCATCCCTCAGCTCAGCAAGGTGACCCCGCGTCACCAAAAGGACACCGTAAATGGTGCCAGTCAGACAAGCGATACTCTGTCTTCCTTCTCTCAGGCTGGCGCCGACAGCAATACTGGTCTAATCGCGTTTATTCCATTTAACTGTTATTGCTTTAAAGTCCGTTCATAGTGTCACAAAGCGCTTATTAGGAAAAAAAGGAAAAAAAAAAAGTAATTTATAGGTTGAATTACATAACTGATTGTACATGGAGTAGATTTTATGTAGCTGTGTGATTTGTTTTGTAAAATTATAGAAATGAAATTCTTTTTCTTTACAGTATTTTCTTACAAAAAGTCATCAAATGTACGTGCATTCCATTCTCTTTGTCATTAAGAAAATTAAATATGTGATTTGCAAAGAAATTAAAGTAGATATCTTTATAATTTATCACTTCTTTAGTATGTATTCATTCATGTCTTCCTGGCTAAAAGATCTTCCTGTGGCCCCCCAGGGCTGAAATCTGGTACTATCACAGTGGGGCTGTCACCTTGTTACTGTCACCTTGTTACTGTCACCTTGTTACTGCTACTTGGCTTGCTACCTCTCATACAGTCATGTCTAACCAGCCGTCTACTCAGCTGTTAAATACACGAAAACCTGCCTCGGAGACTGTCTGTAATTTGCATTCTTTACAGGTGATGCATATTGCAGATGACAGTTCAGGGAAAGAGTGATCAAATCAACTACAAATACAAATACGCTGTATGGAATTCAGCAAACTCCCATATAAGTCCATCTGTCCATCTCCTGTAGCTGTTTAATCAGTAGAGGGTCACAGTTTTGGCCTGGAGTCCATCCCAGGAAGCATAAGGCGGAGGCACCCAGGACGGCCTGCCAGCCGCTTGCAAGACACACACTCACACACTCAGTCACACAATATGGGAAAAATAGAGTCACCTATATACGCAACAGCATGTCTTTGGACCGTGAGGGGAAATGCACACAGACACATGCAAAAGGGACGTTGAGTATGAAGGAACAGTTCAGTGTTTCTCAACCCGATCCTTGGGGACCCCAAGACCAGCTGGGAGGGAGCAAAAATGTGGATTGTCTGGCAGGGAACTGGGAGGGAGCAAAAATGTGGACCATCTGGGAATCCCAGAGGGCTAGGATGAGAAACACTGGTATAGTGTTACCACTACTTACAATTAAATGTAAACATTATCTTTACAAGGTTACTATGCATAGGCAATATTGATATGGGGCGTGGTCGTTTAGGAATGGTCTTTGTTTCACTACACAGTCTTTTTTCTCATTTGATCGTAGTTTTGTGTTGAAATCTCATAGTTGTAGCGTCTACATCCTTGGCCACAAAGCAGTGTCTGTAAGTCTTGCCATCTGGAGAAGCACTGTCTATTAAGCTATAGATTTCTCTCGGTTTCTATTGTAATAAACAGCCAATATGCGTAAACTGTTAGCATGTCAGTTCTTTGCATGATTTGAATGATTTGACGATGTGTGATTATTTTCCTGCGTTTAATAGTTAAACGCTAAATGAAGGGATTTGGTGAATTCGTGAGAAACCTGAGCATGTTTGCGTCGTCGCTTTACGTTTAAGCGTTACCATTTCACATTAATAACTTATTTTCCCTGCATTTATGAGCTTTTAACTCTATTTCCAATGTGCAAGTTTCCACTGTGGCAACAAAAGTAGCGCAAAGTTATTTGGTGGCTTCAGTTGCCCACACTGATTCAACTGGGAAAGATATTTCAGGCTCTTCACTGTGAGCCCTCAGTCAACAACTGAAAACATTTCCTGACCAGAAAAGAGGTAAACAGACCCAAAATGGTGGGACAGGAGGCTCCTCACGACTTGAGGTTGCCCAGAGAGGGTGACCTCACTCTGGTGTTGAGAACGTAGCCATTTTAATAGTTGTGGCTGGGGGGCTGTTTCAAGCAGCGCCAAGCTGTGTTTTAATTACGCCTAGTTCACTCAAACCCACAAAGCTTTGTGGTTCGGGATATTTACAAACTGTCTCCATTTGGAAAGACTGAAAATAATTAATCGTTTCAATCTGGTTAAAAATGAAGGGTGGGGTTTGAGTCTTATATTGCTAAATTTAATAAAGTGAAAATATTTGTTTGCAACGGGAATGTCAAAACCAGAAACCCTTGGCACATAGTTGAGGGTGACCAGAGAAATAGCAACGAGTCTGTAGGGCTGGACCAAGCGGGTCATGCTTTTCTGTTATGCTGTGAGACACCAGCATGTCATCTGTATGCTTCACTCTGACCATGGAAAAGGCACCCCAAGCTATAGCAGAACCAAGCTCAACATGCCATTCGGAAACCGAATGCAACCTCCGTCCACTAAGTGGCGCTGCAACAAATTGCGGTGGCACATAAAAACGGGAAGCTGATCCTTGTTTATTGTTGTTGTTTTTCCTCATTATTTTAACAGAATGTCCAAAATACACATTTTGCAAGTAAATTGTTCTTAAGGACAAAAATATAAAAAATACAACATTAACTGCTTCCCTGTTGAGGTGACAAAGTAGACTAAAGCAGGTATTACACAGCTTAGCCTTGCTTTAGAAACGAATGCCTTAGAATTTTTTTTTAAATTATAAACCAGAATGAACTGCCATAGTCCTAGAAGTCATATTCATGATATTGGATGTTTTATCGCCTTGTTATGGAATGTCGTTGCACTGTGGAGAGCTGAAGTGCTGCGCCCTGCTGTCCTGCTGATTGAAATGGCCGTAGCCATTCTCTGTCAGCTGAATTAACCAAATTAGCCGTTCGTGTTAGCAAGAGCGTAAACAGAGATGAATGGATAGGGGGCTGACTCTTTACTGGGGGGGGGGGGGGTAGCGTGCCAAACATATATAATATAAAAAGCTATTCATGGATTAAGTCAATGCATACACATTTATTTGGGGCCGACAGAAAAGCAGAGGGTCTAATGTAGGCCTAACAGTTAACGGCCCTCTGTGCTAGTATCTCAGTACAATAATACAATTACTGCTCTATCAGATTCTAGTGGATGAGGTTCAGCTGATAGAGCTCAACTTGACACTTATATTAAAGCAGATATTATTTTTTTATTTTGCAAAATATGTGCAAAGCCAATATTACTGGTAAACATTAATTTATCTGATATAGCGGGCTAGCATGCAATGTGCGTAGAGCTCCAGCCGTATCTCTGTTACTCGTGATTAATGCGGAGGACGTCGGCTCCATACAAAGCCAGCGCCAACTTCATGTCCTATAAGAAACGCCATGCAGGCGACCAACTTCACGCAGGGAAGCAGATGTGCTGAAGGGCCGAGATAATATTAATTCACCATGTTAATAGAAAACACAATTTAAAATAATAATTCAATAATATATTTTTACATTCCCTAGATTAACTTAAATTTAGGGACCCGTTATTTATTTAATTACGCAGTAACCACTAAATCCTTAATCTAAATGGCCATGTACGGATGTTATTATTAAAACATAAAAGAACAGAGGGTTGCTTGTTGCTCTGCATCGCCTGCACTTTCTGAGCTGTTATTTCTGTTGTTTACCCCGAAGGAAGCACAATACAAGACTATGAATAATACTGGTATATAATAAGTCATTTCTACTGCATGTAAACAGTTCTGTGTTGTAGTTTTTGAGGAGTGCATTATTTACGTTTGCTGAAAAAAAATATGTAAAGATGATTCTCTCGGTCGAAGCGTAAAACTGAATCTACCGGCTCTTTTCATCCTGCCACAACTTAAATATTTGCTGGCTTTTTTTAAAGGAGTGAAGGCGCGTATTTGCATGATTTGTTTTTCCGGAGAGCAGAACTGAGAGGATTCGCAGCTGTGTGTCTGCTGATTGCACAGAATTCAAAGACATTGTTTTAAAACGGGAAATTGAATCGCGAGTGTTTATTCCTCACACCGATATTACGTACGTGCAGAAAATGTTTCGCCAACTACATATAAATTGTACACCAGTAGTAATTTAACGGATTTTTGTAAATAAGTCAGCATCTATACTTTAGGGCTGACAGGAAAAATAAAAACCACAGACCACCAAGTCAGTAAAATATTCACTTCAGCACTGGCAAACATTCCCTCGGCTTCTCCGTTGACCATTACTTTTCTGGGACGTCATTAGTCTCCTTGCAGTAACCATGATTATCTGTTTCCCTGTTCCTCGATTGCACAAACTGTGACCACCATACTTTTCGTGAGTGGAATTTTTAATGCCTGTTTCTTTTTTTTCTAAGTATCTTTATCCTGTAGCGTTTCTCTTAATCAGAGCTGCCGCTCTGTCATTGAACATTAACTAAGCCCTGTCACGCGGCACCGTTTATTCACATTTATTTATTAACAAACCCAGTGATGCACTGTCGAGCTCGCAGATTGCAGACTGGAGCGTATTCTTGCCTTAAATAAATCACAATGACCAAAAAGAAAAAAAATAATCAGATTGATCCATTCTCCACATCTGAGTCACAGACACATTGGGTAACTGGTTTCCATTTGGTGCCCTCCTGTCCCCAGCTTATCTGTGACTGGCTTAGTGAGCATGTTAATGATCTACCTGTGTGAGACTCCTGCCTCCCTGTGATGTAACACACAAACCTCCCTACCTTTAATTTCCACAGACTTAGCTGAGATGTGGTTGAGAATTGAGTGAGGAAACGTGTGATTTGCCACAGAATATTTCCTGACTCTTTAATCACTTTCAAGGCCCATGTTGTCCACAAAAGTGCTAGAACACTATACCTTCAAAAGAACTCTGGCTTTACCTACCTACCTTTTACTGGTACTAGGGGGAACCTCACATGTCCCAGGTCTCATTTGAAGTATAAAATCAGAGCCATGCTCCTGTAGACCTCCTGTAGACCTCTTAGACTCTCATCTCATAGAGTTGGTTAAGGTCTCTCTTGGGGGAAACCATTTAAGTCTGGTTTAACGCAACTCTGCAATTTATATCAACTTTGTGGACAATTGATGTATGGAAATAACTCAGCACACTGCTGCCAGAGAGAGAATGAAAGGCTTCGCTGAACCGTGGGCCAGAGGAATAACCCTCCCAGACGGGCTGCTCTGCGGCAGTCGGGGCTCCGGAGGAGACGGTCGTCTGCTATAATAACAGCTTACAGAGTATTAGCTTCAGTGGTCGTGCTTGGAAATAGTGATAAATGGACAAGCGAGCAACCCGCCGAGGCCCCGGACGAGGTCGCCTTCCCGCTAGTGCCAGCGGCTTCCGTACGGTGCAGGGTCTGTCCTGGGCCACCAGGAAGAACGTCAATGCATGGGCCAAAGCACAGGGAGACCACCGCCCTTGGCATAATCACTATAGGGAACTAGGCACAGTGATAGTGGGACTCCACCATTAATTACCACAGTAATATGTGTGTGTGTGTGTGTGTGTGTGTGTGTGTGTGTGTGTGTGTGTGCGCAATTATATATATAATCAGACACTTTTACCCACACCAACATTTTTTTAGAAAGCAGTGTCAGACAGTCTGTGGGGAAATGGAGGGGGGGGAGGTTAAAATCCTTGTTAAGAGCCCCAACTGTAATATCACTCTACTGCCCCTAGGATTTGAACCGACAACCTTCCGGTCCCCAATACAACATCCTCCCCCACTGAACCACACACTCCCTTGGAGATGGGTCCAGGGATTGCTTCCTTGATACAAGGCACAGCGAGAGAGCTCATGGTTACATAGAGAAAACAAATTCTTAATCCAGTAAAGCAGTGGGTTGCTCAGCACAGCCTTACAGTGATTGCAGTGGTTACAGTGATACTCATTTGTTTCTGCTTGATGCCGTTCCCAAACCCGCCCATCATTCCCAGGGTTATCGAAGGACGGCTACAGGCCAACCCTGCGAAATGCTATTGATTTTATTCCCCCAATTTGTAACTGAGATACTTGCTTCGTTACCTGATTTCCAGACACATTTGAAATGCGCAAGACAGCTAAATATTTAGTCTGTGGGCTGTGGTGCGATACCCAGGTCAGGCCTTCCGGAGAGTTCCCGGGATTCATTCATCCATTGCAGAAAACCTTCTACTTTCAAGCTCCAATTACCTGGAACAAATTGCCTTGGCGGATTGCGAGCGCAGCGAGACGGGCCTTTCCTGGCAGCGCCTGGCGCTATGGACTCTACCCACGCCCGCTGTTTGTTTGTCTCGGGGCGTAGTTTAACCCCTCGTTCCCCAAGTATCCGCAGATGACACTCTAAATTAGTACTTCATAATAAGCAGAGTTCATTCAGAAGGCTGGTACTCAGGCTGATTCTGTCTGTAGCACAGATGCCTGCGTTACAGCTTGTGCATTATACAGGGCGATGACAAAGAAATATAGAAATAGACATTCAGTAAATGTCTTTGGCAGAGAGTATTTCAGCAGGCTTGGGATCTGGCCCAAATCCTGTGGCCGGCAGAGGACTGATATCATCACAGTGAACCCTGAACTCCAACTCCTCCCTGACCCCAGTCAAGCTCTCCTCAGTTGTCCATCATCTGCTAAATACATGTAAATGTCTTTATGGAGTCATGTGACTACAGCCCCTTGGATAGTGATGAATTTTCTGCTATTCCATCCAAGGATGGCTGGGTCTGAAAGTACAGAACAACTTGTATAGCTACATTATAAATACCCAGTCAGGTGACATACTGTAGGAATAATTACCGTAAAGAACCTAAAAATGGGGCAATTATGTCCTATGCAACAATAAAACGGGCAAGGTCAGAGTTTAAATAGAATTACAGTACGGCTCAGTATGTTCTCTTGGGAGGCTAAGGAAGGTTTATGGGGCTCCTGAACCTCCTTGAGGCTTTGTGGTGATATTCTATCTCGGCTTCCTCATTACATGTAACACAAAGTCAAAATGGCGTCACTGGTGAAGTGCCAGCTCAGCGATTCGCTTGGCCTCCGAACGAGCTCAAGGCGAAGTGAGGTACTGGAACAGGTGCCGAGGGGCAGCCCGGCCTCCTGAGCCCAATAGGCGACGTCCAGACGTCAGGCTCCCTGGTGGAGAACCTCAGCGAGGACCTACGCTCTCCAGCTGTTGTGCAGAGCGCGCCCAAACGCTAAACAGCTGCTCGACCTCAGCAACAATAATTTGCCTCCAAATTAGAGCAATTTACGCCGAATTTCACCAATTTAATCATACAGGTTTGCAATTACAATAGAACTACATTTGTAACACAGCAACTTCATTTTGTTGATGGTCTTTTCTGTGTCCAAAAAAACAGATCTGTCAAACTCCCATGAGGTACACAATTGAGTCAGAAGCAGTATGGTCAGTAGCCAATGCGAGACACCCCTCCTCTCCAAGGTGACCCAGCAGAGCGGGGAGGGCCCAACGTCTTTGGCTGGGCTCTCCATGCCTCTTGAGAGCCATCTGTTGCCCCTCTTTGGCACTCCCCCTAATTGCTGGATTAAGCAGTGAGGAGACGCTGCTGTTTGTTAGGAGGTGTCTCCAAGATGTTTTGACATGTCCACCCACGATGTAAATATGGCTCCGTCGCTCTTCTGGCCACTGATGAATTGTAACGCATACAATCCTCAGCAGTTACTTTGTATTTATGTCTGTCCCAGGCTGCTCTGGCAACGCCATCTGTCCATGCACTATGAAAACCCCCGTTTCCATAGGAACCATCGTGTTATGGGTCGTTACTGTCCGGTATTCCCATACACAGAGACGTATTTGTAAATGTCACCCTTGATAAAGTCGCTACCAAAAATTTTCCTGAATTGTTACTTGAATTGTTCTGATCTGTCGAGACCTAGAAATCTAATCTCTGTCAGAAGAACCGTCGTAATAAAGTTTATCTTCGAAGAGATTTCCCTAATTTCTTTTCTTTGCTTTGCTAAATGTCTAATCGCGTTGCTTTCAACAGTATCCGCCGCGCTGTACGCGACTGGCTTCAAAGAAATGCAAGATGAAAGCCCCAAAGATAGAGACACGCAGAAGTTAAAGATAGAGCCCTTTGGAATGAACACCAGACCGAACTATGGATTTGGAGCCGAGCTTAATGCTGTTAATTCCTTTTATTTACTTATTAATTTCTGGTTTATGGCCAGGAGACTTTATGTTAGCAAAAGTGTTTCAAGTGGCTGTTTCATTTGGAGGGAAGAATGCAGATAATTGTTCCTCCAGTGAAGGAAAACAAAAAAAAGTGGAAAAACTGCAAGTGGGGGTGAATATCTCTACGGGCGAGTGATATCTGGACGAGATAAGTAACAGGCAGTCCTTGTCTGAAGTCCTGTTTAACACGACAGTTGGAAGAAGGTTGCCAGGGACCTGCTATAAATGGAGCGCGATTCAGGCACATTTGTGTTGACTTATTTGGTGAGAAGCGATGGCTCATTAGGAGAAAAGCTGTTCCGTGTGCTTGACCTGCCGCTCTACCCTCTGAAGGTACACGGCGAAGAAAAACAAGGCCTTAGCCACCCACTCCTCGTGGTCACTGCTTGTTTGGTCTAAACCCCAGACGGTCCATGTTTTTGCTCCATCCCAGCTCCCTGCCAGACAGTCCACATTTTTGCTCCCTCCCAGTTCTCCACCAGGAGCAAAAAACGTGGCCTATCTGGGGCTCCCCGAGGGCCGAGTTGGGAAACGCTTGTCTAGATGACAAGTAGAGCCCACTGTCTAAGGACACTCAGACCAGAGCCATCAAGTAGTCCTCTACAATACGGTGGAGGAAACCAGGGTCCTAGAAGGTTTCACGCGGTCCTCCAGGGATTTAGGGTCCGCTGGGCCAGCTGTCGGCCCCCAGGGCTGTATACCTGACATGTTTGGCTGACCCCAGCAGCTGTGTCCATGTTAGGTCTATCTTAACCACCAATCCCCAGAGACCATCCACATTACGCCCCCAGTGATGAAATAGCAGCTTCCATCCAAAGACTAAACTCCAGACTCACTGCTTTCTCCTAGGTCTCTGGGTATTTCCTGTTGACATCTTCAGAAATCCCTCCCCCCCTCCATTAACTACCATTCCTGTAGCTGTGGGTATTTTCTGTAGCTGTGGCCATTTAATAGAGCACTTGTATTTACCATAGTTGGTATACAGTATACTGTATGTTATTTTTAGTTGTATGAGTGTGTGTATTTTGTGTGTATATTTTGAATTCTGTTGAGTTTTAGCTGTGGCTGTTTACTGCAGCTGTTGGTGCTTAACTTTTTAGGGTCTTCTGGAGGCGACTGTTTATAATGGCAAACCGTATTTATTTATAGTCGATCTTATGCACAGGGTGGCTGGAAAGTAGGTTTACACGTGGATTGCCATTGTTTTCTGAGCATGTGTATTAAGGGATGAAACAATGTCATATGAAATTCAAAATTTCCCACCGTAATGGTGTTTTAGGGGCCTGAAAAACAGAAAATAAAATGTAAAATATAAGCAGAAGTGCCGGAGCATGAACATATAATCCTTAACAAACATTGCATACATATGGCCGCCTGTAAATGTACGTTTGACCAACCTGTTTATTGAAGCGTTTCTTGTAATGGTGAGTATTTATATTTCACCTGTTCCCTGCTCTGTGAAATTTGCTAACCAAGGGAGGGGTCCCCCTTGGCAAACAAGAATAAAATTTGACCGGGTTGTGGTTTGCCGACGGTGATGTCCAATGATCGGAAAGGAGCACTCCAGACCCCAAAAGGGAGGCACTTTTCATCATTTGGCCAGAAGGGGCAGGTGTTCAGGTACCCAGGCCAGAAGGGGCAGGTGTTCGGGTACCCGAGCCAGAAGGGGCAGGTATTCAGGTACCCGAGCCAGAAAGGGCAGGTATTCAGGTATCCGGGCTAGAAGGGGCAAGTGTTCAGGTACCCGAGCCAGAAAGGGCAGGTATTCAGGTACCCAGGCCAGAAGGGGCAGGTGTTCGGGTACCCGAGCCAGAAAGGGCAGGTATTCAGGTATCCGGGCCAGAAGGGGCAGGTATACAGGTACCCGGGCCAGAAGGGGCAGGTGTTCAGGTGCCCGCAGCACCACCTGTCGCTGCTCTTGGTATTTACCCGGTAGCTGTATGTGCACCCTGCGATAGTGGCCATTTTCCCCGTGGAAGGGTGTTTACGGCAGACACTGCAACACTCATAAACAGCCATACAGGCACCCAGAGCGACGTCTGTTTACTGTAGCAGTGGATGTTAAATGGCCTTATTGTGACTATGGCCTTCATGAGACTGTAAGGGCCCTTCTGAAGCCTCCCCCAGGCTCCGCAGGGTGGTGAGAGGCTGTGCGGAGGGGGAGCCCAGGCTCGGCTGCCTGCGCTCCTCACCCGGACGACAGTTGCTGTGCTGTAGGGCCCCAGCCGGGTCCTGTCAATAGCCTCATTCAGGCCTGACTTCCTGAGAGCATGACTGCGTTAGGAAGTGCTGGGTAGGACATTTTTTGAATTCGGGGGTGTTTTGGAGGTTAGGGGGGCATGTTCTTCCTGTTTAGTGTGTCTCTGCCAACTGTCATATTAGTCTACAAATTCATGCGCACCCCACCGGCCCCTGGGGCCTGACACATCCCCCCAACTGTGAACAATTACCACATCTGGCAGTTGGCGCCCCCCCCCCACCCCCCACGGCCCCCACACAAGCATCC
>JAUMHC010000054.1:6217957-6231567 GCA_032359785.1 Heteromormyrus szaboi | reverse complement strand
CACCAGCAGTGTTATACCCGCCCCCTGCTGCTCCTCAAGCACCAGCAGTGTTATACCCGCCCCCTGCTGCTCCTCAAACACCAGCAGTGTTATTCCCGCCTCCTGGAATGAGCAGTGAAGCAGCCAGAGGAAAAGACCAGCAATAGTCTGTACTGATGGTGTTTTCTATGCCCTACAACAAGTTTTTTTTTTTTTTTTTGCATGAGTTATTTATTAAAGTTTTGCAGTCTATTCAATTTGCGTTCTTTATAGAGGAACCCCAAGAGAATTTTAAGCAAAAATGAAGCCTTGAAATAACTATCAATATCAACTGATATGAAGAACATGTATTTTAAAAATTGCCTTGTTGCCCAGCCCTGCTATGATCTGGTTAAGGCTAATAAATTTGTTCCTTTCAATTATATATTATATTTTATAATGGCTGAGTAGAAAATCTTGAGTATTTTGCTGAATTTCAATAATGAGCAGATGAGAATAATTTCTACTCTGCAAATTATTATTATTTTAAGTGTGTGTGTGTGTGTGTGTGTGTGTGTGTGTGTGTGTATAGTAATATATAACTTATATGAGCAGGCTTTATATGAGAAGTGTGTTTGTGCAGGTCTGCGAGGAGGTTGGTGAGGAGCTGCTTCTATGTGAGGGCCAGTGCTGTGCAGCTTTCCACTCGCGCTGTCTGGATGCCCCCTCACGGCCCCAGGCCAAAGTTCTCTGTCAGACATGCCGCTCAGGTGGGTGCACTGCGTCTGCGTCTGTGCGTCTGTGTCTGTGTGTCTGTGTGTAATGCTGGTTCTCTCCTCCGCCAGGCGTCCAGCAGTGCTTCTCCTGTAAGGGTACTGACGGCAGCATCCAGCGTTGCGTGGTACAGCAGTGCGGCCGCTTCTACCACGAGGCCTGCGCCCGCCTGAACGCCCTCTCCGTCTTTAAGAACAAGGGTTTCCGCTGCCCCCTGCACGTCTGTCTCAGCTGTCACTTCAACAGCCGCTCCAAGGCCACCAAAGGTCAGGCCTATAAGATCTGCCAGCCTCTCTGGTTCTTCCCACTCGATCGTGATCAAGCTCCGCAAAGCCACTGGCAGGCTGTGGGCACTGATTCGCTCGCGTGGCGCTGTGCCCCCTAGGTAAGATGCTGCGCTGTGTGCGATGTCCAGTCGCCTACCACGCCGGAGACCTCTGCATGGCCGCAGGCAGTCGAGTGTTGTCTGCCAACGCCATAATCTGCACAAATCACTTCAGTGCTAAGAAGGGCTACAGCCACCACTCGCACGTCAACGTCAGCTGGTGCTTCATCTGCTCTAAAGGTCAGGCTGCCCCTCGGTAGACAAACCCGCTACGGCGTTTAGCCCTCTGTCTCTGTGCTCCATTCAGAAGTGAGCTATTTATTTTGCGATGATACGTCATCAGGGGCGTCTGTACTTGCAACGTTCTCTGAGAAACTGGTATTTGTGAAATATACGAGGCATCGTAAATTTAGCAATGTGTCTCTTCGAGGTCATTTTGTTAAATTCTTTACATTTCCTGACTATCATGGAATGTTTATTGTACCTGAACTATTAAGAAGCAGTGAGTTTTTCCTTCTGAAAGCCCATACTCCTGATTTTGTGAAGCACTATTGTTCATTGTGTATATCTGCTAGTGTGTATTTCACGCTCTTTCTTCTGGGTAGCTGAATTGTGCTGCTGGGCCCTGACCAGGAATGTCGGCTGTCCCGCCTTGTGTTCCTGTGACCTGTAGGTGGCAGTCTGCTGTGCTGTGAATCGTGCCCTGCAGCCTTCCACCCAGATTGCCTCAATATTTCTATGCCCGATGGCACTTGGTACTGTAATGACTGTAGGGCTGGCAAAAAGCCCAGATACAAAGACATCATCTGGGTCAAGCTGGGAAACTACAGGTGAGGCACACAGGGGCGAGTTCTGTATGCAGCCATGGTGAAAATGTAGTCTGGTGGTTGTAATTTCAATAATTTTACTGATCACCTGTAGAGCCTCCCATAGTTGTTTAAGCAAAGTTCAAAATAAAGTTGACTGGAATTTGTGATTCATTTCCTCAGCTGGCTGTGGCAAATTTATGTAGATGGTGAGAGATGGAAAATTTTAGAAAGTCATATCAGTTTTAGGCCGCTGTACTTTAACCTTTGTTTTACTTGTATTCTTAGAGACATTGGATCACTTAAGGAATAAGCCTGTGTGTTGGATGACAGCTTCTTACACTTTATGCACTTTTAAAAATCCGTTTTTATATGACTCTTTGAATAACTTGTGCTGGTGGTTTATCATGGAGCCGTGAACACAGATTTGCTCTCTAGGTGGTGGCCTGCGGAAATCCGTCACCCCCGCAGCGTCCCTACCAACATCCAGAAGCTGCGGCACGAGATCGGCGAGTTCCCGGTCTTCTTCTTCGGCTCTAAGGACTACTTCTGGACCCACCAGGCCCGGGTGTTTCCATATATGGAGGGCGATCGTGGAAGCAAGTACCAGGGGAATGGCATCGGCAAAGTCTTTAAGAACGGTACGTTTAGTTGTCTGTCAGCATGTGTGTTCATGTGAGACACGCGGCCGTGCCGTGATTTGCTCTGTCCTTCCGTCCCAGCCCTGATGGACGCCGAGGCCCGCTTTGCCGAGATCAAGAGGGAACGAGAGGCCAAGGAGGCTCAGGAAAATGACAAAAAGCCCCCACCCTACAAATATATCAAGGTCTGTGCTCTTTGGCCTGGGTCAGTGATGTGGCACAGGGGTCTGCGGGTTGTTTAGGACAGTTTCCCAGTCCGCTCTTCAGGGTCCCCCGAGACGGTTTGTGTTTTTGCTCAAAAATGTGGAGTTTCTGGCGGGGATTTGCGCGGAACCCCAGGACCGGGTCGGGAAACTGGTTTAGGAGAATACTGCGTTACTGCCTTATGCAGTGTGGTGAAAACTCTGTGAAGGAAAAAAGGCAGTTGAGTGTAAGGTAGATGGTGGAAATGGACATTGGACCGGGTGGGATTTTGGGTCACTAGATACAGGTGAAAAATTATTCTGTGGAGGGTCGGAGCCCAAGTTAATAAAGCTAGGCATCCTAAGCCCAGAAGCCTGAGGTCCCTGGTCCAGGTTGAGCTGCTTGCAATTCATGAACAATGACTCTCAAGGCTCTGTTGACATTTCTACACATGCCAAGCTCCGCAAACCATAAGGGCGTGTTAAACACATCAGTGTGCCATTACTTTGAACATGTATATAAGCGTTAGGAACTGAGACGTGCAGTTTTTGAACTGTTCAACTGGGTATTCCCATTTAGTCACATCAATTACTGTACTAATAGAATGCACCAAACAGGTGGTTACATCTCCATGATAGAGACTTCAGACTTGACTCTGACTCTAATTTTGTGACTCGTGAACATCTCTGGCTGCTTGTTAGTACCCAAAAGAGGCTTTTGAAGGTATTCTGGCCATAAATTTCTTCCTCTGATGCAATGATTCCTCTGACACAGGTGAACAAACCCTGCGGCAGGGTACAGATCTACACAGCAGACGTCTCTGAGATCCCAAAGTGCAACTGCAAGCCCAGCGACGAGAAGCCGTGCGGCTTTGAGTCGGAGTGTCTGAACCGCATGCTGCTGTATGAGTGCCACCCACAGGTATGCCCTGCTGGTGCCCGCTGCCACAACCAGGCCTTCACCAAGCGCCAGTACCCTGACACCAAAGTCATCAAGACGGCTGGCAAGGGCTGGGGTTTGCTGGCCCTCAGGGACATCAAGAAGGTACGAGTCCGATGCGTCTTCCACTCTGCAGGACCTACCGAAATATCACGTCTCAGTTTCAGTCCACTCTTTGGTGGACAGCTTTGAGTGAACCAGTCTCTGTGTTAGGGTGGTAACACTGATGTCATCTTTCAACAGGGAGAATTTGTTAATGAGTACGTAGGCGAGCTCATTGATGAGGAGGAGTGCCGAGCTAGGATCCGATATGCCCAGGAAAATGACATCACCCACTTCTACATGCTGACCATAGATAAGGTAGGGGTCAGTGCCCTTTTTATATTCAAGCAAACATGCAAAATACAGAGCATGTATACACTGTAAAAGCAAGGTGTGAAATGTTCCCTAATTATGTCTCGCTGGGGGCTGTCACCATCGCTGCTACCTGTATGACGGGTGTTTGGCGTATCTGACCTATGAGCTCAAACCTAAGGCAGCCGCTTCTATTTTCGCTCTCAGGACCGCATCATTGACGCTGGGCCCAAAGGGAACTACTCGCGCTTTATGAATCACAGCTGCCAGCCCAACTGTGAAACACAGAAGTGGACAGTCAATGGAGATACACGAGTAGGCCTGTTTGCTATCTGTGACATCCCTGCAGGTGAGAGAGCCCCTCATGGACAGGAGGTTTTATTACAAGACATAATTTTTTTTGTTTGGTATATTCAGTAAAAGATTACATACGGTTATCCCTGCTATGTATTACGTACTTTACCATTAAAAACTAATACTTTTCTTGTTGTAGCAGGCAATTGATTCCCTTTGACTAGTTGAACAGAGATGTTTTCTGCACTGCAGGCACAGAACTGACCTTTAACTACAACTTGGACTGTCTGGGCAATGAGAAGACGGTGTGTCGCTGTGGTGCCCCCAACTGCAGCGGTTTCCTAGGAGACAGGCCAAAGGTAGTAACCCTATCTTAAGTTATCCCACAAAGCATGCAGGTATGCTGGTGTTTGATGTTGACACTTTGCCCCTGTGGTGGGGATGCCTCCAAACCGGCATCTTCCTTCCACGTCCAGTGAGTACAACTTTGTCCCCCAGTGCCACTGTTGCTCCTTTCTGAAGATTTTTAGGAACAGTTTAGATCCACCACTTAAATCAACATGTATTGCAACACATACATATTTTTTTCATCTCAACTGTATTACTGAATTTACCGAAGGAACGATGTGATGTTTTATTTTAAAGGAAAAAGTCACAAAGTAGAGCTTAAGAGAGAAAAATAAACTTAAATGTTTTTTTAAACATAAACACCAAATTTTTGTATGCCTTTGTAAATTTTAAAAGGTAGGTGGGCATTTGCTATTGCATCTATGCATCTCTGCCTACATAGATTGTTTTTAGCTGCTCTTTTATGGATGTTTCCTGAGGCGTTTTTGCATCAAACTTCATAACCTGGTTCTGGGGTCACTTTCCCACCGTACAAGAGGAGCTGCGACCTTTATGCTAAACAAGCATGGCAGTCAAAGGTCATAGGTCAAACGTCACACGTAATTTCATAGGGAACTTCAATGCCATCCCAAAACAATGGATGATGAACAAGTCGTTCTGTTAGTTATTTGATACTTAGGGGATCAATCATGATCATAATGGTGCACACCCTTTTATTTATAGTACCCCCGCGACGTTTTATAATTCCTAATTAAATCTAGCCACCAGATTGAGCTTAAAAAGAAAAAAGATGCAACGTTATTCCGCTTATAAGCGCTGGCAAGTTTCACTGCCAGCACTGGCGATATTAGAGATTATATACATCGATTATCGATCAGATTTTCAGATACAGAAAAAATGGAAATTATGCAAGCAAAAAAGTATTCATTAATATAAACTGAGGCACAAAAAATCCATCTGCTCAGTTTCTACTCCACTGCGTCTCTTTGGTGCTTGTGGTCACCCAGTTAGCATGGTGGCCCCACCCCAGTAGAGCTGCTGAGGATCTACAACCGGACAGAATTCCTGAGGTTGGACCAATACAGAAGTTCCTGGTTCTCATACAGACGCACACACACCAATTCTCTCTCCTGGTGTTTCACGTGATGTACGCTGTTTGTTTGTTTTGTTTGTTTTTTTTTGTTTTTTTTTTAAATGTAGTCACAGTCTCCAAAAAAGGTCGCAAAATGCAAGTAAACGGTGGCAGTGTGGAGCCCTGCAGTGTCATACTACAGCTACCCAGCTGCATTAATAATACATTTACAGCACATTTACAGCAGTAGCCGCATATACATTTCCATGTTGTCTGGGAGATTATCCCCATTGCCTTGTGCATAGTGTCCCTTCATGGCTCCTCCTCCTCCTCACAGAATTCCAATGGTCTGACCTCTGAGGTCAAAGGAAAGAAGCCCAAGAAAAAGGTGAAGAAGCGCCGGGCGCGTTCCGAGGGCAAGAAGCAGTCTGAGGACGAGTGTTTCCGCTGCGGCGACGGCGGCCAGCTGGTGCTGTGTGACAAAAAGAGCTGCACCAAGGCCTACCACCTGTCCTGCCTGGACCGCACGAAACGCCCCTTCGGTGAGCATCCCTGCTCCATTGTACAGCTCAGAATGAAGGGACCCATTTCCATATGTTGCTTGATTAGGGCTTTATGAGGCTGGTGTCTAAGTTCGAGACTTAGCACTGTTGTCTGGCTCGACAGGTCGGTGGGACTGTCCTTGGCATCACTGTGACGTCTGTGGGAAGAACTCTGAGGCCTTCTGCCAGCTATGCCCCAATTCCTTCTGCAAGGACCACCGGGAGGGGGCGCTACGCCTGTGGGCGCCTACGGGACAGTGGTGCTGCCAGGAGCACGACGAGCTGGAGTTGCGACCTGCGGCAGACAGCAGAGAGGCTGAGCCTCCTTTTGCGGATGGACACCGGCTTCCCAAGAGCTCCCAGAAGGCTTAGGGGCAGACACAATCGCACACAATGTAACCAGTAACCAGCACTGCACAGCAAACTTCATCAGGGAAGCCCCATTTCTTTGAGTTTCATTGAGCCGTCAGGACAGGTCCGTTTTATTTTATTTTTTATTTTTTCAAATTTACTTTTAAGTTTGGGTTTCATGCATCTGCACTGTCCGGCACCTGTGGTGAGCACAAAATGTTTACTACACAATGTGGAACCAAGCTTGATTTACACAGCATTACAGTCAAACTTGAACATTTTTACTTTCTCTTAAACAGATCATTTGACATAGTAGAGGTGTATAATAGACCAAAAGACCAAAATTATAAGACTGGAATATTGTAGTTACAACTTGCCGGCAGTTAATTTGTTTTTAACACAGAAAGACACTATTAGTAGCTCTTAACAGTCTTTATGTAATAGAGATTTAGGTTGCATTTAATAGCCAAGTTTTTGTCTTGTTTGTAGCTCATGTTTAAATTTTCGGGAATTGTGTAAATTCCAAGGGTATGAATCTTGTTTCAAGAGACTTTGAAGATAAGTGTTTGAATGCTTGTGACTGTGGGCTTACCTTGCATTGAAGTGTGAGGCTGAAGTATGTCCTTTGTTCAAAAAACCTTTAAGGATTCCTAGTAAACACTGTCCAATGAAAACGAGCCTAATGTTAGTTTCTGCTTGAAAAGTGCACTGCACAGCAGGTACTTAACGCAAAGGTTCTGAGTAACTATACATATAGGCATATCTTTTAAGTTTAGTCATATGATGCTGAAATGTTTATTTTAATAAAAGTATAATTTGGAACATGCTAGTGAAATAGTTTGCTGATATTTCTTAGGGGGTGGTTTCCAGTTTGGTCAGGGTACCTTTATGGTGTGCAGCTGAAGTGTGGGTAATCTGAGATGGCAGTAAACAGCTCAGGGAGAATACATGAGCCCATAGGTAAGAGCATTGCTAAGGCCAACAGGTATTATATCTGGGAAAACTTGTGTAGAAGATTCCAAGTTGATCACAGGAAGTTAGACGGATGGCACAATGAACAGTGACCCATGTCTGGATATGGATCTAAATTTGACAACTGATGAATTTTTGCTGCGCAATTGTTGCATTGAAAGAGTATGTGATTGCTTTTAAAATACCTCATTAGACTGCAAAATAGTGACCTTAAATTATTGCAGAAAACTGTTCTTAGCTGCTCCATGTCCCTGCTCAGTCCTGCCTAAACACCACTTAGGAAAGAGGGAAACAATGAAAATGGATACAGTCTGAGAATAGGTGACAAATTATGAATCTGTGTTTATTTTGGTTTATGCCTTGGGGAACCTAAGTGGTGTCAAACTGAATTGTATAAAATTTCAAATTGCTTGAAGTATTGGCACAGAAATAGCAGACTGATCTGCCGTCTTTGAAAGGCTTCTGTAAAGTACGTGTCATTTCATTCTCTGAAACCAGCATTATACATATTCAGGAATAGTATGGAATAGTAACATTGATGAGTCCAGCCAAGGGCACTGAGCAAGTTGATACTCAGTACTGTAGCTGTGGGTTTCCATGATATGCAGAAGATCAAGTGTTTAAAAAGAACTGGTATTTTTACAAAGAAATTGTATACATTGTTATAATATGAAACTTACTGGAAATGACTCCCAGTGTGTGTCATGAAACATAACAGCAGTGCAAAATCATTGAGTGAAACTTAGTTGACTTCCACAGTGCAACAATCATGCCGTTCAGATTAGCTGGACACTCACATTTCCCTGTGTGTAATTGTGTATCTAATGGACTAGAATTTATGTCCTGGAATTCACTGTGGCACCTTTCCTCTGATAAGTCAGTAGTTTTTGGACAGCAGACAAATGGCTGACCTGAAGGGTATAGGTGACATCGGCACCGTCAATCCTCTGCATCAGTTTCTCCATGGTCTCATCACATGCAGACATTTTACTTAGGAAGTTCTCTCCTGTCTCTCTGAGAGGTGTCTCATAACTCTGGAGGACAGATGAACTGCTACTTGTGCGGCTCGTTGGTCAAGGGGTATGATTCTCGCTTTGGGTGTGGGAGGTCCCGGGTTTAAATCCCGGACGAGCCCATTGTTTATGGGCAGTGGTGCTTTAATGGTTAGGGAAGCACACTTGTCATTGAAAAATTGCAGGTTCAAATCCCCTACCAGCAAAGCACTGCTCCCTGGGCGCTGAATTAACTGCCCCCTGCTATGTCATGATGTCACATATGAGTTAAATGCAGAGGACACATTTTGTTGTTGTGCACTGTGGTGTGTCAACAATGACCACTGATCACCAAATTCTAAAATGTGGATCATAAAATTCAAAAACTTCCAGCCAAATATTTTTACAAAGAGGAACCCACAACAATGATATTTGATATTCTGATATTTGAAAAAAAGTAGGTTTGCATTATGTCGTCAAAGCAGGCCGTGGTAGGATTTGACTGGAATGAAAAGTGTCTGCAGTCAGTGCATATATGAAGTCGAACATTCATGGAGTAGAAATGAAATACATGTTTATATTCTGCACTGATGTACTGAGAACTATTTTTTCTCTAACTTTGCTCAGTGTTTGTCATGACGTTGCTCAGCTGGCCATAGTTTTTACTGGGCATGTTCAGTGGAAAAAAAAAATGTGGGGGAGAGTATATCCACCATTAAGCTATTATTTAGATAGTTGTATTTTTTAAAAGCGGTGAGCATATTTCTTTAGTATTGTAGTGCTCCACCAAGTGGAAAAAACTAAGAATAGCAGGGATTTTATTTCATTTTATTTCTAGTTCAGATTTGTGCTTGTATTATAAAACCACCTTCTGGGCTGCACGTTTGACAGCCCAGCTGCGGAGCGCCTGCGTGAATGAGGACTCTACGTGGCGCAGGCGCATTTTGTCGATCGTAACGCTTGCACTAATGGCATAGCGTTTCCACGGAAACCACAAACAGCGGCGTGGCCAAGAGGGCCGAGTACCGAGCAGCACCGGACAGTACCAGGAACTACCGGACAGCATCGTGGCACTAGCAGATTACAGACGGCGAAGACTTTAATGCAACAGGAGACGTAGCACGGTGAGTCTCAGTATCAGAAACAGTGACACGTTTTAAATGTAATTAAGCTTGCCAGATTCAAATGGGATTCAAATATTGAAAACAATTAAAACAAATCTTAAGTATATCTTTGATGTCACCTTTAGCCTGTGTCTTCAGTAAAACCCCCTTCCACGCCGATTATTACGGTCAGTGTAGCCCTGCTGTAAACTGATGCTCCGCAGCCCCCGGACACATTCCGCTGCTGACCCGAGAGACACCGTATCCCGCAGGATGGCGGAGATCCGCGTCGTCCCCCGTGGGAAAGTCTACCGGCAAATGTTTGACGCACAGGTTAACTTTGCGTTTGAACTGTTTTATAACGCAACCTATAGATACCACACATGTATCGAGCTGTCGGTGTAGATACAGGCCCGTATCTTGTTTAAGGTTAAGCTGTCCATGGCTCTGCGTGAGTCCCGGAGGAGACGCGCGGCTACCGCGGGGGTTCCGCTCCAGGACAGTGCCACTCCGCCGGGGCCGGGCTTCGGGACCCGCGCCTGCACCGAGCGCTCAGACGACGGCCGCAGCTGGTACGGATCCGAACGGACAAGGCGCTGTTATTAAAGTAGGAGGAAAGTCCGGAAATATGGCAGTATGCACGGTAACGAGCGTGTGTGCGCTTATGTTCAAAGGGATCGGACGTGTGCCGCGTCCCAGTCGCTTAAAAACGCCACGGAGGAAGAAGAAACCCTGCCTGATGTTGTTGGTGAGGGCTTTTATACATATTTATATACCTATGCAGTATAGTATTTACATAACGATACATTAAATTGGTTAAATAGCTGTAGTGTCATGAATGAAAATAATAAAGATAACTTCAGGGATGTAAACATGGTAAGGTTCTTACAAAGCCAGTATAAATGTAGTATTTGCTGATTGTGAGTGTCCCTCCTGCTAACCCAAGCTTTCCCACAGTGGCCGAAAAAGTGGGCTCTGATATCAATGAGCGTCTACTGGAAAGGCGACTGGAGCGGCACACGCGGGTGATGGGGAAGCTGCACGGGGACCTGGCCTCTGTCAGTGAGGTAAACGGGTTTGATGAACAGTCTTCCTGTTCAGATAGGAGGCTGAATTACAGTGCCGCTCTCACACCCAGGATGGATGGAGCAGTTCCGGTCCTTCAGGGCCGGTTTGCAGATTTCCTTGCTCATCAGCCAGTTGTCAGGCTTGGTATGTGTTGCTGAGCAGGGAATTCTGTAAGCTGTGTTGCAGACTGGCTCTCTGGGACTGGAATTAGGAACACCGATTTATTGACGTAATGAAATTTGACACAGCGTGGGTTTTTTATCAAACTATAATGTCGATGAAAATGCAATTGGGAAATCTAAGATAGAAGACAGAACATTCTGGAAGAATTCCAACACTGACTTTACAGCAAATGATAATGATGGTGATGGGTTTTGAAGTTAGAATTAAGTGATCAGTGGTCATTGTTGACACATCACAGCAAAATGTGTCATTTAACCCATTTGTGACACAGCAGGGGACAGCTAATTCAGCATTCAGGAAGCAGTACTTTGCTCAGGGTACCTCAGTGGCGCCTTGCTGGTTGAGGTTTTCAAAACCTAACCATTAAGGCATCACTGCCCACAAACGATGGGCTCGTCCGGGATTTGAACCCGGGACCTCTCACACCCAAAGCGAGAATCATACCCCTAGACCAACGAGCCGCACGAGTTATATGTCTTCTGTCCTCCAGAGTTATGAGACACCTCTCAGAGAGACAGGAGAGAACTTCCTAAGTAAAATGTCTGCATGTGATGAGACCATGGAGAAACTGATGCAGAAGATTGTCAGTGCCGATGTCACCTATACCCTTCAGGTCAGCCATTTGTCTGCTGTCCGAAAACTACTGACCTATCAGAGGAAAGGTGCTCACTGTTGGCATTATTCATGCTCTCTCTTTCCCTGATAGGATCTGCACCAGCTTTGGGACAGTATTGCTGAGAAGGCAGAGGATCAGAAGAAGTGGATCGTGGAGCTGGACACGGTTCTGGGGCAGTACGAGTCTGATAGGACCATGAAGGTGGGGGGGGGGGGGAGCTCTGGAGCTGCCTGAGAACCTGTCAGTGTATCTCCTGCTCTGAATGATCTTTGTTTGCCTATATGACCAAGATTACAGCAGTACTGAAGAAATATTCGGCACTTCTAGAGGACATCAGTTACATGATGCCCCCTGACGTCCACCGACTGATCGACGGAGAAGCCATGGTAAGAATGTGACTAAGGTGCTGAGAAGTTTAGGAAGTTCTCGCCTGAGAGGTTTGTGCCCGCAGATGATGAATCAGGCGATACTGGCCAATCGGCGGGCTGTGGCCAGACTTGTCCTTCAAGTGACAGAAAAGCACCTCCAGAAGACGCTCCTTCTCAGGCTGCACTGGGAGGACAAGCTGCAGGACTGGACCAGACTGAAGGTGCAGGCCTCAGTGGACAGATTCAGGTGACCCATCGGGTGTCCAGAGTATTTGGGGCTCCTCCCTACAGCCTCTCGGCATGTTAGCGATCATCTGAGCTGCTCCACACCATTCTAACCCTTCTGTTTTATTAGAGAGTTCATGAGCGACCCGCTCATTCAGGAGCCTCGGGGAGTGCAGGGCGCCCTGGAGACCATGCGCGCCAAGCAGGAGCACCTCAGCCAGAGGCTCCGGGCAGCGCTGCAGGAGATCAGGTGGGGGAGCAAGGCTGTGTGCGGGCCGGGGGGGGGGGGGTTACGGCTCTGCCTGTCTGCGTCTGTGTCTCCAGAAGGCCAGCAGGGTGATCGCCACTCGTTACCCCAAAAGACTGCTCTACATAAATATGCCTGACTGTGCTCTGACCTCCAGGTTTGCCCTCACCTATATTTGTATGTTTCAGAGGAAAGCAGGATGAGAGATGTGAAGACCAAAGAAATCCTCTTTACCCCGGCCTGCTCCATTATGGCTCGATTTTTGGTCAATAATTGAGGCCACAGTTATAAAACACGATCACTCATAGGCTTTGGAAACATGCACTCATTGAACTTTCTAGAAGGCTTGTCTCCTTATCAGTGGATTTCCTTGAACTCTAAACATAATTCGTTTGAGAAATGAACAAAAAGCAGCTGGAAAGAGGTGCACTGGATTTATTACACAAGGCAAAACAGGAGTATCACTGCGAAACGAAATGCGGCACAATAATCGTTTTATCGCTATTTTGTTTTGATAATTTTTGGAAGCCAAAATCATAATTGAAATTAAAATTAGATGAATTGCCCGACCCTATCTGTACTTGTGCTTGTCCAAATGGAAAATATCATTATCACTATCAGATAGAACTCTTTACTAGAAACCACTAATTTTTAATCAGGTGGAACTGGTTCATTGGAAAGAGTCGGCACTATAAACTAGTTTTCAGTTTTAAAGTTATCATTATAAATATTGTGTCTTCATCATACTGACAGAAAATTGGGTGGATTAAGGGAACTAATGTTTTGGGTGGTCATAAAACAAGCACTGTCCTTAGTGTTTTGGGCGGTCATAAAACAAGCACTGTCCTTAGTGTTTTGGGCGGTCATAAAACACGCACTGTCCTTAGTGTTTTGGGCGGTCATAAAACAAGCACTGTCCTTAGTGTTTTGGGCGGTCATAAAACACGCACTGTCCTTAGTTAATCTGTGGGTTTCTTTGCAGTTCCTTGGTCCCCCCCAGGTGCTCGAAGGCGCTGGTGAGTGAGTGGCACTCCTCCCTGTCTGCACTCAATGAACAGATTGGTGAGTACAACTACTGACTGGGGGGGGGTCTGGGATTGGAGGTCCTGTTTCAGGAGGTGCCGATGAAATCATGATCAGAGACGCCTGATCAAGACCACGAGATCGGTATGAAGACCACGAGATCGGTATAATCCAGCTAGATTGGACCAAGTGAAGTAATTTTTGAACTGAATACCTTCAGTCTCAC
>JAUMHC010000054.1:6151224-6180085 GCA_032359785.1 Heteromormyrus szaboi | reverse complement strand
TAACTACACGCTGTGTAAAGAAGTGCTTCCTCAAATTTGTTTTAAAATGTTCTCCCGCTAATTTCCACTTATGGCCAAATGCATTTATCTTGATAGTAAAAGTCGTAACCGCTCATTATTTGCTGAGGAATGCGTATTTCATTGGCGTGTGACTGTGTCATTTAAATTGTTGGCTTTCCTGTCTGTACCACTGCTAGTTTGAAACCAATACTCGCTGTTAATAAAGACGGCAACTTCCATTTTAAAAGATGTTTCATGTCCTTTATTAAAATGACTCACACACTTGCCACAATACATTTATTTGCCCTCTGTATGTGGGTCTGCTGCCTCTAAAACATTCTGTGCCTTCTAGGGTGGCACGACATAGAACGAACAAGGTGGCATTGTTGTTTTAAGGTGGCGACGGATTGTTCTCCTCGACGTTTGACTTTTGTTTTGTCTGCACGTTGTTTGAATTACATGCCCACTTTAGTGACATCAGGGAGCAAAGTGACAGGGAAGGAGACAGACGCTGTGTTATGCCGTCCTGCAGGTTTGTAATGTGCCTCGAACTGGCAGGAGTTCCACAAGCAAAAGACACCATGGAAAGAAGAGTCACATATCTCCACCACAGCCCTAAATTCAGCCTTTATGAAGCACTGACAGGAAGCCATTTTGAGGGGGATGCTGCCCCCCACCACTGACATCCTTCTGCAGAGCAAAGCTGGATTTGCCTCATCTGTTGGCCTGACAGGTGTTGGAAGAAATTTACCAGGCCCTGCCTGTAGGCCGGATGCCAACGATTATTTAACACCCCATAATGGAAATATGCAGATTTAGGGGATGCTGCAATCTGCAGGTTTACATTGGCTGTTAAAGCTACAAGCAAAATTACTGGTAAGTACTGGCCAATATTGGTGCTTTAACAGCAAGATGAGGAAAACAAACAAGAAGCCCCATCTTGTTAAAGGGGCCCTTTTCTGCTTTTCCCTTCCCTTTAGTGTGTTATATAGCTTTATGTGCATATAGACGGTCTGTAAAGTCTTAAGGCCCAAAGTACACGCCAAAGGGAGAAACTCTCACCACAGAAACCGTTCTTCTCTAATCTGCCTGAAACGCCTTGTTGGAATTCCAGCCCATACTTCCGTGACATGGTGAGGTCACCTCGTAACACAATCCTTATTGGCTGCCTACCTGCAAGGACCTGCCTACTGGAGTGGAACGTACAGTATATGGCAAGCTGACCAATCAGAGCACGCTGGGCTACTCAGGGGTGGGGCTTAAAGCTCTAATGGAGCATCTGAGACAGTTACAGACAACGTGGAGACGTACAGTATGAGGAAAAATGAATTTGAATTTGGAACATTGAAGCATACAAGTCTATTCTAGTAGGCTGCAAAAATAAAATTCTGAAGTGACAATGAGCATATTAGGGTCCCCTTAAACCCTGATCTACGGGTTTCAAATCAACGAGACTGATGGGCAGTGGCTTCTGAACACCCCCACTGTAGACTAAGCCAGACAGATGACTTATCAGAGCACTATATTAAATAGAGCAAAATTCATCTAACAATGTAGCAGTCTTAAAAATGAGAGGCTGCTGAATTACTGAATTTTAAGGTATGGACTATTTGTGTTTCTCCGCAAATGTCCCAGATTTGAGCCTGTTTAAAAATGGTGTCCCTACCACACTGCCTGTGGCTGGTAGCGACGATTCATTTTAATTTTCACATGGGGAAATATGCATATTTCAGTTACAGGTAGAAATAAGCAGATCATGGCCTATAATGAATGGTTGTCTCATCTTCCTGAGTAGACAAAATGAACGGTATTTGGTACCACAAAACTAACTTTAGGCAACACAAGTCCAGTCCAGTCCCTAGTGCATGCTGAATTTTGCTTTTTTAGTTTGACTATAACTCACTTTTTCACCATGTACTTCATTTTGAAAATAGAACATCTACGGATTCATTCAGTTAACCAAGCGTTCAGTCATTTAAACATTCGATTTAAAAACAGCACATTAAAAGGTGACTGTAATCCGATTTGGACTTCCCGCCCACGAGCGCGTACGTACTCAGGCACACAACTGATCACATGTTCACGTCCATGCATGTGAGCAGCTGCCTCGCACCCTTCTGTTCCATACCACCCAAGCAGCTGGAAAACTTAGAATGACTCACCAAAAGAACCTTTACTAAGGTATTTTTCCTACAGACATCAAACTGACAAGAGGGCTTAATATCCAAACTGTTTATTATGCATGAACATTATCCCTTCCTCCACACACACACACACGCACGCACGCACACACACACACGCACGCACGCGCACACACACACACCCGACACTTAAATACAAGGAACTGGAGTTGAGCACAGGCCCACCGCTGTTGCACATGCTTTTAATAAAATGGTACGTTTATTTACAGGTTCCTGGGCCATCTGCTCACCTATGACCCTCGGACATCCCCACACCTTAAAAGAAGCACACAGAAATAAAGATAAAACGAGAAGAATCTACGTAAAGCATGGGATTTTGGCCAATACGACACCGTAGTATGGATCTCATTAACTACTTAAATATGGCAGTAACACTGAATATAGACTGTACAGACTATATACAAATCGGTGACACAGAAAAGCCATCCTGCCTTGTAGACTGACAAGAGCAAAGCTTGAGTCTGACGAACACAGGGACGGCCCTTTGCAACGAGAATGTCAAGGGGAATCGCTTTAATCCCATTTTTCTTCTTAGTGATCCAGGTTTTAGTAGGAAAAAACTGAAATAAGGCACAATTAATACTTTGATCGTTTTGGGGATGACGGACTTCCAGCTGACAAGCGTGGCGTGTAGACAGGTGATGCAGGACAGCCGAATGAACGCGGTCTCCTAAGCAGTGCTGAACCTGTGAACTTCCCTTTACATCACCGATCAGGATCTCAGCATTAAGTGAATCAGAACACCTGAGCAGTGCTACCCTAGTCCACTAAGCACGACTGCACGGTGATGAGCTGAAAGACCTCTAGTGAACACCGGCCTGTGTGTGGGCACTCGTGCGAATACAGACAGACACACAGGTTTTAAAAAAAAAAAAAAAAAAAAACACAACTGCATTCTGCCTCTAGGGGGCAACAATACACCCCCCCAAGCCTGAGATGACAGTTTTTACCCCAGAGATGTTTGGGAATCTTAGCAAATGACAAACAAGAGCCAATTATTGTGCGAGGTGCCAATGACAGGGAACCCCCCCAAATGTTTGGGACCATCTCCCAGCAACCTCCGACAGCCCAGGACCAGTCCAACGCTTCTGTGACCCGTGACACGAAAAGGAAATGCTACTCCATAAAAAAAAAACACAAAAAAAGAGGAACAAAAAAAGAGACAGTTTCAATCATCTCAATAATTAAAACCCCAACCGGCCCCCCTCCCTCCCCCCCCACCGCAGCGGGGGTATGACCAGAGCAGTTTGAGCTCGGGGGTCGTGTCCAGAGGCCCGCAGCATCATGGGAGGGGGTGGGGGCAAGAGGAAAAGTGGGTGAGGAGGGAGAGGATGAAGAGGGCGTGGCGGGGCGGGGGGGCCAGGCGGCTGCAGCTGTCACAGGCGGGAGCTTTGGTGGTGTGAGCGCTCTAGTCGTGCTTCGCGTGGTCCTTGACGTCCTCCTCGTCTGTGTACTCAGACGGCTCATCGCCAGGCTTCAGCAGCCGGCCCACGTAGTCGTACTTATCTGCGGAGCCAGCAGAGGGAGACATTCAGCACAAGACGGGCTCAGCCGCCAGCTAACTGGATGTCGCACTTCTCGATTAGTGGCCTGGAACAACCGCATTTTAAGTACAATGTATAAGATCTAGCACAACCAAGAAATTTTTATCTCATTTAGAGGAATACTGGAGTGAAAGAAAGTTGTTTCTCCAGGGAGGCGCTGAAGGTTATTATTAATCCACTGTGTTACATTTGGAAACTTTCTGCTAAACAACTTTTAACTGATTTTAAATATTCTGTGTTTACTACAAATTACTACAAACTTTCAGGGAAAATTCTAAAGTTTTGGGAACAATCATACAACAGCACTAGGCTGGGCAATTAATTGAATTTGTCATGATATATGCACAAATTCATAAATGTCATGATTTTGGCTTCCAATGATTATCAAAACAAAATAAACAGATAAAAATCACTATTGTGGCTCATTTCGTTTCGCAGTGATGCTCCCATTTTGTTATCAATCCACTGCACCTCTTTCTACTTCCTTTTTATGTTTCTCAGCTGAATTAAACGAAATTTAAAGTTCAAGGAAATCCGCAGGTAAGATTTGTTTTTTTAGCAGTGCAATAAATGCATATTTCCAAACTCATTGAGTAATCGCATTAAATAATCGCGATCTCAGTATTGACCAAAATAATCACGATTTTTGCCATAACCGAGCAGCCCCACAACACTGTGATGGGCTGATTATATTAATGTTCGACCTTGGCGCTGTTGCCCTTCTAAACCTCATGGGGGAAGCTGACCAGCTGTGCATCTGTGGACTCATCAGTCACAGGGAGCACATGATGCATTATCAGCGGTTTCTATGTGCATATCAGCAGCGCGCTAAAGAATATCATTCAGGCTGATGTGCCTTTTTGTGGGGGGGGGAGCATCTGTTTTGGGGTGATCCACCCCAACAGTATTAACACAGGTCATCACCACGTCTGGCCCTATTCCCAGTTGGCCCTCAGCCTTGAGACCGATGTCCCCTTCAGCCGACGCTCTCTAAAAGCCTGGACATACTTCTCTGCAGGCAGACAGACAGAGAGTATATCTGCAGACAGACAGAGAGTATATCTGCACGTGTAATCTGGACACAAAACCGGTCATACCACCTATTTTATATAGACGAAAATGAAAAATTCGAAACAAGTCGGACCACATGGCTGTGACATTGAGCTTCTTCACACAGATACTCTTGCGTTTTTGTGGTTGAGGACCAGTGCAGCTGGTGTCCAGAGGAGTATGAGCGGGCATTTTCTCTGCGACGCCCTCAATCCTGGTGCTGGCATCGTAGACAAGCTCTGCGTGAAGGCAGATTAACCACAACTCATGTGCACATGAAGCATGGGATGCATGCTTTCAGGCAGCTGAGGAGATTCATCCTAACAATCTCATCACGACTCTCTGGAGCCACATCTAAGCCTGACTGTCTACCTCAGTTGTCCTTTAATGACCCCTGACAATGTGAATATATACATGGAGGAGGGGCACGCAATAAATCCTGAGCTCACATTCATGCTCCCCCTAAATATGGAATGACATGCAGCTGGTTCACCGCAACAGTGCTGAGTAACCAGTCAGGCATCAGCCAGGGCTGGGTTTTCAATCACATAAACCCCGACACGCACTCAGACTTACCCATGAACTGCATCTCCCACTCGCGCACGCTCTCCATCTGCACGGCGTTCAGATCTGACAGGTCATCGTACTCGTCCCTCAGTGCGTCCTTCTCCAAGCAAAAGGTGGCCAGGCCCCGGGAGGCATCTCTACCCGCGAAGATCCCATACGGGCCATCTGTAAATGGGGGGACAGTTAGCCAGAAAGATCACACAGGACAGAGGTTAGCCAGTAAGGGTGGATGTAGCTGCTAGGGCAACATTTTCAGATGGGGGTGGCCAAGGCAGCCACGACCCTACCAGGTGATCGATAAACATTTCCCAACAGGCATATATGCAGACACCCCAAAGCCAAACATGCCTACTCCACACTGGGCCTTTCAGCAGGATACAAGAGCCGTAAACCAGACTACTCCCTCGACAGCCATCCAGCAGCAGCTCAGAGCTCCCTTTAGGGTTGGGGGAGGATGGGGGGGCTCAGTGGGATTCAGACAGCAACTGATTGACCAATCACTTCACAGAGGATCTTTGTACTGTAATAATTCTCACCCACATGACAATCAAAGGACCCCTGGGCACATGCCAGCTGAGGGAAACGGCAGAGACTCCCAGGAAGGGTGGACGAACAGCTGTGCCACAGACAGAGAACGGCAAAGAGGTTTCGCATGTTGTCTTTCCATCGCAAGGCTCTGTAAAAGCACTTAAGCATAGCAATGGCACAGAAATGCCCACAACAGGCACTCCAGAGCAGCTGTCAGCCACCTCTCTCATAGTCACGCCCCTGTCCCCCCCAGCTCCGCCCCCACACATGATAGCAGCATAGTGCTGACTTGCTGTCGGGTTTTATTTTGTCACCCGCCGCCCCTTAGATCAGTGGCCATTTATGTAGCACCAAAGCAGGGCTGGACATTTCTGTCCTGTAAGCCCTAGACAGCGGACTCCTGGTTCGTACCCTGGAGTCGACCAGCAGAAACAGGCGCTCATTGAGATGAAGGTAATTCACAAAAGCGAGTCTTAAACGTTACTTAAACATTAAACCAAAGTGATGCTAGGGGTGACAATCAAAACCCAGTTATTTCACCATCAGGTCTGGATAAAACAGACCGTCAAAACAGCAACAAACGATAATCAGGCATTACGCAAGATATCCGTAAAGTTGCTCAGGTGCTGGTTATGCATTAAACTGCTTCTCAAAGATAACCTTCATGTAATCAGTAGGACTACTGAACACATGAGTCTGGGCAAAGAAAATGTAGGAATGTGCAGCAGCACTGAGCCAACAGACTCACAGCCAGCTGGACGTAAACTATGATGAGGAAATAAAACTGAGGTGGTCTCAGGTGCAGAGGCTCACACCCCAACCCAGGGTTACACCCCCCCAGCAAAGGTATATCTAGAGGAAATTCTCTATTTCTGAAGACAAAAAATGGCATTAAGTACAACAGGTTTCAAGTTGTACCCATCACATACACAATCATACACGGTATTATTGTGCAGTGGAATGCTTCTCCACTTTCTTCCTGCATTGTGCTTAAGGAAGTACGCAAAACAATAAAAAAGAGTAAGTAAGAAAACAGCAATAAAATATGAAGAACAAATCAAGACGAGAATACAACATGCCGAAAATCAGACAAAGCAAAAGCACAGATTGGGAACAAAACAAACTAATTTTGAGATGCATATTTCAGACAACTTCGGGTTGTCTCTAAACTTTGGGGGTTAGGAGAAAAGTTTGAGAGTTACGTCCACCCACCAGCTCAGAAAAAGCTGCCACGTTTCGGCCAAAGATCGACGGAGCAGTTACCACAAAGCCACAGGACGCACCAGCGGTCAGGCACCCCAAACCGTGACCTTTACCTGCCATCCCTACTCGGCATGCTCCCAGAAGCCTACTCCCACTATAACTGCCTTACAAATATGCGTCACCTCTTAACAGCACAACCACCTGCCATCACGTTCACCTTTCTGTTGCTAAATCTTAAGCCCTCTGGGGCGACCACGTGAAAAACGGCGCTGCAGGATAAGTATAAACAATCAAATTTTATATATATCAGCTTATATATATAAAAAATCAGCTGATCAGTGAACGCGTTTCATTGCCCAACGCCAGACAGGTGAAACAGCGAGGCAGTGTTTTGCTGGATGAAAGAGAGACACAAACACTGGATCTTTTAAAGGTCCAGTTGAGAGCAGGAGGAGGCGTCTGGGAGTGTATGGAAAGACTCGTGAACAAGACGAGTTCGGCCTGAAGCACTGGGTGCATAGAACCGTCCCTCCCTTAGCAAGAATAAAGACGAGCATATAACTTGAAGCAAACGGTAGCAAGGAGACTCCTAGCCTTGCCAGTACTTGGAGTAAACATCGCAGTTTGGAAGATCAAACTAATGAGACCATTATACGCGTTATTTGCCAATCTGATCGGGGTTAAACACGTATACATAGTATACCGACCTTCTGCATTCATATACAGCCCTTTCACACAGAATTCCGATAGCCCCATGTGGATCCAAGACTGAACTAGTTGATCATTGGCCACCATCCGTTTTTCTGCAGAGAATGGCGAGCTACCGAAAAACAACTGGGCTTTATCAATCAGCCAAACGGTAAAAGCATGGGAGATCTGGACATGCAGGGAGCCAACAAGGAAATGAGCATGAAGCAAAACCAGCTCCCCACGTCTGATTCAAGTGCCGTCCAGCACCAGAAAACCCGCCATTACCCGGGCAGTGCAAGGACAGCAGGGGAAGTGCAGGGGTACCGCCGCGAAAAGAGCGCCAGCGGAGCTTCTTTTTTGTTTTTAGCTGCACGGCTAACAGGCTAACCATGCAGCCACGTCGGGACGCCAGCGGGGATAAGATCTTCCACGGCCGGGGAATACCCTTACCTGGTCCATAAAATTTCTTCCCGCTGGTCACGTCAAAGACCTTCATGTTAACTGCCATTAGGATCCGCGGGTTCTGGATGCCGTCGTATTCCGCCAGCTGCTGCAAAGTGAAATCCCGTCTTCTCATCTTGGGGAGAGGCGAGGCCTCACCTCCCTCGGCCGCGTCCGAGCCCATCCGCCTCCCCCATCGCCGGTAGACCGCGTAGCAGAGCACAGCCACTAGCACTAAAACCGTGATATCAAGCAGCATCCCAGCAAGTCCGAGGCCCGCTTCTGTCTCGTCCGTTGTCCCCTGCCCGCCTGCGGTGTCGGCTGCCGCACTCCTACCCTCCCCATCGTCCGCCATACTGCACGTTAGCGCCTACCCACAACGCTCCCGCCCAAAGTGACGTAGCGCGACGGTAATTGGTCCGTGCTGTCAGCGCGCTGCGTTAAATGGGGACGGGCGAAGCAGGGACTTCGAAGCCCGTGGTGGGTGGGGCTAAAGGCCCTTGTCAGTCATCGATACAATCACTCATTGGTTAGTCTGTCGATTCCCATTGGACTAAAATGGGACGTGATTGACAGCACACAGTAATCCCGCCCACCGCGGGCTTCGAAACCTCCGTCTCACGTCATTGGATCTGAACTGATAACCCAGCCGCCTATTATCTGAGTAAAGTAGTCATCATATGGGAAAACTGGCTCTACCTTTGTGTGGAAAAATCATATTATTAAAATAATATTCTGGAGGACGGCCGTAAAGTTACGAGACTGCAGCGCATGGCTTCTGCCTGACACTTATCTGTGTCACGATATTTATTTGTTTAACAGGAACTCGAGATCTTGGAGAGATTGGAGATAAATCGGATAAATCTGCCACATCGACCGCATATCACATCTGAACTGACGTGGCGATGTTGGGAAAGTATATTTTCGTTACTTTCAGCAGAATTGCATGGTGATAAACGATATGGACGCATGCACAATAAGATCTGTAACGATACAAAGTGAATGAACATGTGCTCAAGTATACAAAACCATGTACATACAACTAATTGCTAAAACAAACGACCTATTATAAATACAAACCTTGGATTGTATATGTAAATTAATTTGATTTGGTGAACATTTCCCACTTTCTAAATGAATTTTAAGATTAACACTGAAATAAAAAATGTACTGGAATAGAAAGTCACCCGCAGCTTAAGCTTTATGAAAATCATTTTGTTGTTTTTAATGAGCATTTTTATACTTTTAGAAAAAAATACTTCAGATTAACATGCATACCACAGAAAACATACACTTCCTTTAGCAATCAGAGATAAAACTCAGCACTATTGCTCCTATATACAACATTCAAACCAAGACTTCGGGTACGTGACATTGGGTATTTGGCAGTATTAAAGCCCACAATCGCAGCCTGTTAATATGAATCACACTTAATCATTTTTCATAGCGTGTAGCGCTTCATATGGTGGTCTTAATGTCACACAAAACAAGCTTGTCATCCGTGCTCATTTGCTTAAATCAAAATAAATATATAAACACCATGCAAAACCTCTAAGGAACTTGCAAACCCATTTCATAACAAATCAGAACATCCCAAATAAAAATAATAATTATGAGTGTAAAGGTTTTAAAGAATTCGTTTAACATTTTGTTAAAGTGCACTGAGCGTGTATGACATTCATGGGGTTTTCATGGGATCATTTCTTACTTATCCTCTGTTTAAATAGGTAATTTCAGACCATTTTACCTAAAACACACAATCATTCAACCTCAAACAACCACAAAAAAAAAATCTATGCTCTGGTCATCATTTGCACATTTGATGCACGACCCCATGTCCACTGGGCATTCTAACCCCAAACAGCACCACAGTCATGTGCATAAAATCACATGTGAACGGAACCGCACATTCTTTAAAAAAGAAAGAATTAATCGTCCTGAGCACTGAAAATAAATGTTTAATTAGATCCTGAAACACTTTTTGGTAAATGAACCTTAAATCTGCTTAAAATCCTCCGCCATCTAATTTTGATAATAACTGCATCTAATAAATGAAATGAACTACAGAATACGTCATTAGGTGATAAAATGGTAAACAGTAATAATACCTTGCGCCGTCAGCCCAATTGCCTACAAACAGACAGGCCTTGCTTTGAGAGCTCAGAGTGGGGCTGTCATCAGGCCCAACGTGCCCCCCAGGCAGCGCACATGCCCGATTTCAGCCACGTGGGGCCGATTTCACGGAGGATGGGCCTCCCACTCAGTCCAGCAGGGTATTGGAGCAGATCGGCTCAGATGGAGGGCCCAGGGCTCCGCAGGATAGGGCCCGCATCTGTGAGCTTCCCTCTTCATCTCCTGAGTGCCGTCTTCCTCTGTCTGCTTCCTCTCCCATAGGGGGCTGCAACACACACACACACACACACACACACAAGTTGGTCTACCTATCTAAATGGGGACCGTCCATTTATTTCTATGGGAAAAACCCTAATCCCAATCATGACACCCTTAACCACTACCCATCCCTAACCTTAACCATAAATAACCAACACAAATACAAGACTTTCGGCATTTTCACTTTTTTGATTGCATTCATAGATTTTTATTAAACTGAGGTTATCCAAATGGGGAGCTGAAGAAGTGTCCCTAAAAGTAAGGAAGTTTCAGGTCTTACCACACTTTAGGGACATTTTAGTCCCCAAATGTGATCTATGCAAACCCACACACACACACTGAGCTGTGGACTAATTCAAGTATCCTTCCTATAGCCAATCCAAAACACACTTAATAGCTATTCCTAAGTCACTGTATAGCTGATCTATTACTCCTTTCATAGCTATTTTACTAGCCATTCTATACCAATTTTCTAGCCTTTGCATTAAATCTATTTTGTCCATCTATCTCAGTTTTAATACGTAACCTGTAGCCATCTCGGAGACTGTAATATACCTTGACAGATACCTAACCAGATCCAGTTCTCTTCTGCTGTTTAGTATAACTTAAAAGTCAATTTGTTGAAAGACTGAAAAATGTTGAGACTTCTGCTAACCTTGGTGTCTCATGCTGCGCTTGCTGAGTTAATCCTGTGTACAGCATACTGCAGTCCACCCTGGCAATAACAGCTTAATCACACAACTGTGGGCATTGTCTAGCTACTCTACACCTATAAACATCCCCCTGGCCACATCTGGTTACTTCCTTCAAAGATATTATGAATGCTGCTTTTCAAAGTATTTCAGAACCCGTGACAAGCCTGTTTATAACAGCTGAAATATAGCCCTTCTATGACCTTCTTATGCGTATAACTAATATGGTCCCAGGTTTCTAGAAAATTTATACATCTATTATCCAAGAAAAGTTTTGTAAAAATTCTTTAAAACAAAGATAAAGGAAAGCTGTGATTCAGTTTTACCAACCGTGCACAATGCAACACAATTTAGGACCTCATTCTTGTCACCTGAGTACAGACACACCCTTACATCGACCCGGAAGTCTTCCAGGTGTTTGAACTTCTCCAGGTGTTCCTGCAGCTTGGGTTCAACTGGCTGGTTCTCGATTTGGGAGTACTTCAGGAAGGCCCAGAATTTCTCCAGCCCATACAGTTGGCCTGGGGCAGAAGATGACAGAAAAGCTGTTACTCCGGAACATAACGCGGCCCACTGACGTGCGTTCATGCAAACAGAAAGGCTTGTGTGCACTGCTCACTGCCATGACACCATTTTAAGGGAAGCTATGGAAATTCTGTCTTGCAGGGCTGAAAAGCTGGTCCCCACCCTGTGAATGATGCAGCTACCTTTGTCATAATCCTTCAGTGTCTCTTCCTGGAAGTCCTGAAAAATGTCCTTCCTGAACCTCTTCTCCAGACCGTAGCTGTAGAAGCGGAAGAGGCATTCCAACCCATACCTTTGAAGGACAACAGAGGACCTAATTGAAAACACACATCTCTTCACAGAAATCTAAATTCAAGCTTCCCTGCCCTGTTCCCAGCTAGTCAGCTAGGGACGATCACGTTAAAACCAACTTCTCGCAGCCTGACGTCAGCTTATCCGCTTCCCCACCTGCCTGCCGATAACGTCTCACCTGTAGTTTTCCATGGAATCCTCCAGCGCGAGCTGCCTGAACTCCTCATACATCTTCCTGTTGAAGTGATCGCGCAGGAAAAATGACCAGAACCTGAACAAAGTGTTCATTTCCTGCGACTGACCTATTCCCAGCCGTTTTCTTTCTGAAACACGTTAATAAAAAATTTAAACAAATATGTCAATGAAATGCTGTCAGCAGTGACACACAGTCCAGATCATCATGGAATCTAATGCTGACCTGAAAGTACAACAAAATTCTGATCCATATCTGCTAACAAAAAGTTTTTGGAGTACACTAGACATTTAATGTGTGTTCCAATATGCCTAAAGAACCAGTAGCTCTAAGTATGGATTTTCATTTTTACTTCATTTTTACTTTTTATTGTCTTTAAAAGTTGCAGGTTGTTATTTATCATTATAGGCAGCTGGTTTAACCAAGCAGGAAAACGAGTACGGTGACATCCTGTGCAAATAGGGAGGTGAATTATTGTGCAAACAACAAATTTGCCGCAGCCATAAGATGAAAACACTTGTATTTATGTTATGGCAGTTTCCTGTATCATTGATACCATCTAGGTGTGATGTGATTGGCCGGGTGTGATGTGATTGCCCGGGTGTGAGATGTGATTGGCCGGGTGTGAGACGTGATTGGCCGAGTGTGAGATGTGATTGGCCGGCTCCGTCAGACTTACCGCTCAGGCACCGGCGGCGGTATTTGTGGTAAACCTGCTGTGTGAAGCTGTTATCCCGCAGGAGTCGGTGGGACGGGTGTTGGAACTGCGGCAGGGAGCTGGGGGTGCAGCTCTGGCTCCCACCCGGGGGGGCCCCGTCAGCGGGAGACACGCTGGAGCTACTGTGGGGGGAGAGATTGCAGAGGGTGTGAGTGACGAGGAAGGGAGCCAAATATTAAGAACGACCATCCAGCTTGACTGTCCACACTGAGTGCTGTTGGTTCTAGATCAGTGTCTCCCAATCCTGTTCGCGGGGACCCACAGCCGGTCCATGTTTTTGCTCCCTCCCAGCTCCCAGGAGGGAGCAAAAATGTGGAGTGTCTGTGGGTCCCTGAGGACCGGACTGGGAAACACTGTTTTAGATGTCTTGCATGCATGTGTGTTCCCGGGTTCAGCAGTACCTGAGCGAGGAGCTCCGTGGTCTGTGTTCACGCGCATCCATCACCCAGCCCACGTGACTCTCCAGCGGGGGATTGCAGCTGTGCCTCATCTTCTTCTTTCGGGGAGTCTAAGAGACACAGGGATTAGACTCGCACCCCCACAGGCGTGACACCAACACCTAAAGGCCGGTTTATATTCGATGCTTGCAACACGTATGCTTACTCGCACTGTCACTGCGCAAGTGGTGTCGCTGCACCTACTTCTGTGCGTAGTTTATGTCAATCTGGAGGATTAAAAGTTATGTCCACCAGGGGGCAGTGTGAGAAAACCATCTTTGTTGGCATGTGCATAACTTGTGATGCTGATATTATCGCACTGCTTTGGGCATATTGATGAAGAGGGAGTTAGTGGACTCCTACCTTTCGGTCAATATTGCCGGTCTCTTTGATGACGGGGTAGAAGCGGGGAGTCTTGCTTGGCTCGTGCCGGCCAGGTGCGCCCACGGTACCCGGGTTCTTGGGGGATTTGGGCACTGTGGCAGGAAGGGACTGGGCCACACCCGCAATCAGGGCTTCCCCACCATTCAGGCTGCTGGCCGAGTCGCCTGTGAAGATCACAGAGCTTTACGGAACTGAACTGATACCGAACTGAAACTGCATTTGCCATTTGCACAGTACAGAAGTACAAGTACACTGGAATTCTTGCACGGTGGCTTCAGTCAAAATAAAAAAAAAAACAACAAAGATTATGCAGGTCTTATAAAAATCAAATTATCAAATAGACAAAAATATACAGGTGACTGGATATAGAGAACCTCATTATGGAGTTCTCAGAATCACACTGAGCATTAATATTGACATTTTATTGACCATTAAGGGCAATAACTTGGTACATTATGGCAGCTTTCATTCATGAAAAATCCCACCTTAAATGTAGGAGACCATGGCACTGGACCAAGAAGGCAATAGCCAAATACCTGTATCTGTCTGAGAGAAAGTGGGTGGGGCCTCCTGGCTTTGATTGACAGGAGATTCTGGAGTCAGGTGAACAACGTCGTCTTTACTAGCCAGATGTAACTTTTTGAAGTCTTCCAACTCCTCCTTAGAGGGAGACACCATATGCATCAGCGCAAACCCTCTCAAGAAATAAAACGCTGGTGAATTAATCCAAATGGAGCTGAAGACTAATCAACAAGATGAACTCAACTGTGAAAGAATGAAACCAGAAATAAAAGACATCTCTGATACAATAAATAACCTTTCAGAGCCATCATTAAGTCCTCAGTACATACTGCATTTTCTTGGTTTCTGTGGTAACTACTCAGTAAGAGATGAAAGGCAGTAAATTACAACTACAATAAATCATGAGCGTGATGTCAAAATGTGGCAGAAATACAGAGTAGGTCCCCAGTAAGTCTCCCAATGTAGGGCAGAAGTGGCACTAAAATGAAAAGCTTGTTAGATGAGGCTGTCAAGCTAATGGCTGCATGTCCAGGAGCTTTTTATAGAAAGGCTTCATTTCTTGTCTTAAAGCAGCCAAACATGACAGAGAAATAGATAGTATCCTTGGAAATGTGTGGCATTTATACCTCCACAAGGTGGCGCTGTTTGACTCAAGGCTGAGGCACAGGACTCAGGCCAAACCCTGGGGGAGTGACACAGAATCACAGCAGCTGCTGCCAACGTACCGTCACTAATAACCCGCTTGTTCGGATTAGAGTGGGAGCGACCCGAACGGGGAATGCCCCTCGTTAATTAGCCTGGCTGAACGTCATCTCCCCGCTGCAGCTGAACAAAGTGCACCGTTAGACGCAGGGGCGGATTAACGCACAGGCTAGATATGGCTTTAGCCTAGGGGCCCCACGTGTGCCAGCCTGCAAGGGGGCCCCCATTGGCCAGTAAAAAATATAGGGGGGCGGGGTTGGGGGGCCCACAGACTACTGTAGTCTAGGGGCCTCTGTACACCTTAATCTGCCCCTGGTTAGACGGTGTCGGTTCTGAGGCTCACCGCGGGGCCCGGGACGTCTGCCTGGCTCTCCTCCATCCACAGGTCCTGCTCGTAGCAGTACAGCCCATCATTGATGGCCTTGGCCTGGTCCAGGGTGATCTTGGCGCAGGTCACAAGGTTTCCCGCGCGGTCCCCGCCAGGATGCTTTCGTAGGTGCGGGGGCGTCTGCGTGACGATCAGGATCTTGTTGACGTCGCCGTCGTCCAGCTCGTAGTCGGAGTCGTCCTCGGACCAGCTGGAGAAGGCGTTCTTGCGCGGTTTCAGTCGTTCCATCTCTTCGTCAAACAGGAAGTCTAGCTCCTCCTGCTCTGGTTCCCCCTGGCTGGCCTGAAGCGCCACTGCAGAGCTGTCCTGCACGGGAAGGAACACACGAACAGATACCCATAATGAACCACTCCAAGCAGCTAGATAGACCATTGATACCCCCCGGCCTAAAATCCTGCTTTCAGTCTATATTCCGGCAGCATGATTATAGCCCAGTGGTCAGTCAGAGGGTCTGCTGTCCTGCTATCAATCCACAGTCTAGATTCATTTATATTTCCACAGGAGGCCGTGTACAAACAATGCCCATACAAATTAAAATCTACCAAAACACAAGTAGACACACCACTCACTCATACAAAAGACAACAGACGAAGAAGTAGAAAAATAGAATGAATGAACGAACAAATAAATAAATAAATATGCCCATTACTTCTTTTGTTATTTACGACTATTTTTCCAAATAATATGATAGATCCAAATTATAGATATGGGAATGAAGAAAGAGAGAAACGGTTCAGTTTACATAGTAGCCACTCATACTGGGAGTACAGAATATGGGACGAATCACTGGGAATTCTCCAGTTGTTTCAGTACACATTGTACAAGAATACACTTAATATTACATTGATTCTTCTGACCAGTGATCTTCATGACAGTCTGTACCAAATGCATTAACCTTGATTTTAATGTAGCAAGAATATAAATAGATCATAAATACTGAGATACACATATTAATCCTATAGCATTTCCTTTGAAGCAGGCTGCCACCTTAAGTCACTACACAGCGCACCGGCTCTGCACCGCAACGACGCCCCGCGGCGCACCAGCATGCGGGGGGGGGGGGGCTGGACATGGTCACAGACAGAGCTGCTTTACCACGGGCGTTCCTGGGGTGGCCAGCTGGCTCTCAGCCTGCATCCAGGACGGGGCCTCCGGATTGGACAGACAGGCGGTGGGCTCCTCGCAAGGGGGGGTCCGGCTGCCGGGTGGGCTAGGGGTCAGCTGGGTGTCGTCAGCCACTCGGGATGGTGGGGGGCTGAGGGGCAAAGCTGCATGAGCAATAGCACAGGTCAAAGGTCATAAGTCAGGGCCTGGAACGTCTCCTGTACGTCACATGCTGTCCAGTACAGCTAAAGCTCGACCATTATTACTCAGTGTTACCCAAAGCTGCTTAATTCACCATTTAATAATACGCAGGCCTCAGTATAATACTGACACCTTTGAGAGAATCAGCCACAGCCGCCGTGTGACTTTACTGATCATGCATTTAATTTCAGCCACAAGCCTCTTCTGAGAGCCACAAATGTTTTATCATCACACTTTGTTTCCCTCTTCGAGGGATCGCTGCCTGTCTCACCGGGGCGAGCCGAGGGCCCTTGTCTGGGGACAAACTCAGGACAGTGGACAAGCTGAGAGAAGTCAGTAGGGGGCGTGATCACAGCAGACAGGCCCCGGATTGGCCAGCGCTCAGGCTCCACTCTTCTGCGAATCTTCTGCTCAATCAGCTCCACTTCTGTACTGCCCTCTAAAGCCTGGATAGTCAGACAGACACGCATGCAAACACTCAGTGTCCACTCTGTTAGGCAGAGCTGGCCAGTGTCAGGTAGGGCCCACTTCACCCTCCGAAACGATTCAAGGATTAGCGAGTTGGGCATTCAGAGAAGCCGTCTGGCATTAACAGACCTTGTTAATTAACAGGCAGATTAACAGGCTGTTATCTTTGCACTTACGGCCCTCCTGTTAGCTGTAACGTGTCTGGCCATTCTGCTCTGTGCCTCTCATTAACTAGGTGTTTTTGTCCACAGAAATGCGGCTCCTGGATGTTCTTGTGTTTATCTCACCACCCTAGACGCTGCGATGTGTGAGAATCCCACGAGGAGCAGCTGTTTCTGAGATGCTGGAAGCACGTCTGGCACCAACAATCATAACACATACAAAACCACTAAGATCACGTATCTCAGCCGTTCTTATGTGCAGCCAGAAGGTAACTGGGCCTACTGACCCTGACTGTGTGGTTCTTGTATTCAGTCACAGCCATGTGATTCGCTGCTTGTTAGCATTAGCAATCAGGCAAAGCTTGTAAATTGATACAGACACAGACACTCAGTAATATATAAGACATATAAACACAGAAGGCCAGACTCTGGAAGACTGTACGATGAAAATGGATGTTTTAGTTCAGGGGTCTCCAACGCCGGTCCTGGAGAGCTACTATCCAGTAGGTTTTCTGTCCCACTTGGCTTGATGAGCCACACCTGGCCCTGGTATTTACCTGAGAACAGGTGTGGCTCATTAGAAGCCAGGTAGGATAGAAAACCTACTGGACGGTAGCTCTCCAGGACCGGAGTTGGAGACCCCTGGTTGAGGTGAGCTCTGTAAGGGATGTGGAATAGCTTGTACCGCATAGATGAGGTTGATGTCCGTGGTTAGTGCTTGCACTCTGCGGAAACTGGCGATCAAGGAGATGGGGAGGAAGCCATGTATGTCCATCTTCCTCCTCAGGAAGAAGTCTCTCTCCAGGTTGTCTGGGCTGAAGTAATATTCACTAAAAAAAGAGAGGAGATGGATCATTCAGGGACATGGGGTGTCAAACATATGGAGAGGCCTCTGAAGGTCCCACAGCACACTGTGGGTTATGACGCGCGACAGGAAGAAAACCTGACTGCTCATAAAATGCAGAAAATGTCATCCAGTTTCAAAAGTACCTCCATTCAGCTTCCGAGCTACTGAACTCTATAAGAAATGTCATTGGATGCCAGCTGTGCTTCTCCATAAGGCTCCACTGTACAGTTACAGCCCAAAACAACCGTCTGGGTAGGTAGGTCTGGGTGCATTTCAGTCCCACTCACATCTGCCGCTTGATGTACCCTTTCAGTAACTTCTCATCCACGGTGTACATCTGGACCTGGGAGCCGTCGTCATAGTAATACATCATGTTGCTGCTGTACTCGGCGGGGACCTGCATGGCCGCTCCGTGTGGCCGGGGCACCCTGGAGCTGTAACTGTGTCCTAGACAAACACGCTTGTTAAACGCCACTTTACTCCAGGACCCTGAGGCAGCGTGTCATGTGGCTGATCAGCCAGCGCTGTTACCAAGCAACAGGTCCAAACGCGAGGAGATCCAGGGCGACTCACTGTGTGTGGAGAGCGAACTGCCTCGATCGCGCCCTCGTCCTCTGCCGTGAGGCCGGCCTCTCCCGTGGAAGCCTCCGTACACAGTGTCATCATCGCTGCGCAGGCTCGAACCCTCATCCTTATCCTCCCTGTGTTCCCTCCTCCAGCCTACAGGGGGAGATGTCCCTTTTGGTATCACTCTTACCTCCTTTACTCCTGCTGTATTGCTGCCGCACTCATACCTTCTCTCTTCTTGCTACACTCTTACCCCCTCTACTCCTCACAACTCCATTATGTGCGTCCGCCTTGGTCATCTCCTCCTTGCTCTCCTGGCTTCCCTTGCTCTCACCGTGCCCCGTCCTGCTCTCCACCCTGTCGTTCCGTCTTCCCAGGGGTCCCTTCCTGGTTTGGCTGCTGAGGGTGTTTTGATGCTGTTGCAAAGCAAAGTGTGATCCATCACCCACCATCTCTTACCATTACAATCCCAGGATATTTCTTAACTCTCCCTTCCGATTTCTATCAGTCCCAAACATGTCTACAAATCCGTATCGACCCCCAACAATCTCACGTAGCCTCTGTCTAACCTAGCAGAACCCAGGATTGATTAAAGAGCAGATTTCCAGGGTAGCATGCTGTGCAGTGGTTAGCACTGTTGTCTCACAACCCTTGGACCAGTGTTCAAGTCTAAATTGCCCATAGATCAGAGTGTGTCCTGTGATGGGCTGGGACCCCATCTTGGGTTGTTCTCTGTGTCTGTAGGCTTCAGACCCTCTGTGATTCTGAATAGCAGAAGCAGTTACAGAAAACAGATGGATGGATGATTCAGTCCACAGGATAAACTCAAGAAAATATCAATGAAGTCAGTGAATCTTAGAGATTCAATGAAAGTCCTTCATTGGATTACAGGATGCCTGAGTGAGTTTTCGTTCGCAGTACTGTAGCGTACGATTAGGAAGCCTTAGGTCTCTGGTGGTCTCATCGCAAAAGCAACAAAAAAATCGACTGAGTGACTTTTGGGAATTTGCTCTTCAATTATTGAACACAAACCCTGGACTCGTGAAACAAACTGCAACATATGAACTTTAACTCCGTGACAAGAAACATTAATTTTGCAACTGTGATTCCCATTTGCTGCAAATATAATGCAAGTAACAAAAAGTCATCGCAATCCACCCAGCACTCTGGTGAAAGTCTGTAAGTTCATAAAACTCTTGAGACGAAGCATGTGATCTCACCTCTTTTTGGGCAAGTTCTGCAGGTGTGGGCCAGTTGCTGTTGTCACTGAAGTGCCCTGGCTGCGGTAGAGAGGGATGGAGGGAGGGAGGGAGAGAGGGAGGGAGGCTGCAATCAGCTCCACAGCCTCACAGACAAGCAATATGTCTGCCAGGCGGATCTACCTGCTCCCACGCGATCAGCAACATGTCACTTATTGTCATATGCTGATTTAATAATGCCATTTATTTACAGGAAAGTGATCCCCAAATAGCTTCTGTTTTGATATACTTGATTATTTAAAACATGTTTAAAGTACACAAAAAGAAATAGAATGAGAACAATTCTGAAAACCACGACATAATAATATGTCTAAAATAGAATGAGAAAAATTCTGAAAACCACGACATAATAATATGTCTACATAGGATGATTTTTCTGATTATACACTGTAAGGATTCAAATAAACTTTTGGTGCTACGTCATAATGCTTATGATGAGGTCACATTTGGTGTCCGATGAACCATTAATATTATTACATTAATACATTATTATTATTATTATTATTATTATTATTATTAATACAGTTGTTGTCTTTTGTTCACAGTCTTCCAGTGGATATAATAGTTTCTCTCCTCTCTGCTCTTGTCACCAGGATTTCGGTAGTCTAGCACTTCAGCGCAAATTCAGATTTTGGTCATCATGGAAAAATCACCAATAATCAATAACAGAACACAGAATATATCTTACCTTGCCCGATTTCCTGGCTTTGGGCTTGCTAGCACGAATGACTCTGGTTGGACTTTTCTTACCTGTAGAAGTAAAAATTCTATTAAATTTAGACTAACCTAGCTTTTTAAATAATGAAGCGTTTTTCATATGTTCCAATGAAATTTTACTTCACATTACTATTAATGGTTTATGCAAATACCAGGTCGTCTTAAAGAAGGGTGAAGGAACTGTGCGAGACGGGGATATACCCTCCAGCCCCCCAATATTTAATTTGGCTTCAATCATCCACCAACAACAGACAGATCTTTATATTTACATTTTTAAATTGTGTCCCTGGTATTCGCTCTTTTCATTCGGTCTTAAACCAAAATCACATCAAGTTATTCAGCTAGAGGCAGGCAGGGGGCAGCAGCGCTTTCCATCGTTCCGCTGTGCAGCTTCTCTGCACTAGAGACACGTTAAGTAAGTACAATCGTGTCCCTCCCCAAATCGCGCATTCTGCACATCAGCTACCAGCCGTACCTTCACAAACGGGCCACGTTTTTTCATGTGTGCGATAGATTTTCATTTTCAGCAAATGCTGACTTTTACGTAAGGAGAGAATCGCGCGGTTTTAAATTTTTGGAGCGTGTATACATATACATAGGAATTCTTTAATTTGACCATATTGGGATATGTGCTTCTTTGATGCATGCACAAGTAAAAGCAAAGCTTGGAGTGAGCCATTTATCTAATACCCCTGGAGCATTTTTCAGGGGATTAAGGGGCTTGATCAAGGGCCCGACGGCAACATAACTATTCCACCACGCATGGGATTCAAACCCACAACCTTCCAAAACAAGTACTTAGGCCTGACACTCTGGGTCACCCACACAGAAGCTTAGCATGGCCCATAAGCATGACTGTCATTAGCAGCATGCGTTAGCGACCTGAGCTAACAGGCCAAGGGGTATGCCGTACGTGTGACTCGCGCATTATCGACGTCAGCTGTTAGGCATAAGTTATGATCCTTTAGAATGTTACAGTGAATCCATTTTTCTTACTAGATATTTTGAAAATTATTGTGTTCTCTGAAGATTCTACTTAACCATTCTACCAGATTCTACCATTAGGATATGCAGCAAATAAATGCCATTTGCAGAGATAACGGCCCCCGAGCTAAACGTGAACGCGTGACTCATGCGGGTCTTTTCCGCAGCTTCACCGCCATGCACACTGCCGAGCACATACAGTATGACCATAAAGGCAACCGTGCGTAAACATGGCGGGGTGCTTGTGGTGTTTCAGGGTCAGCAGAAATGTCTGTTCCTCACCTGTGCCACAGTGTTTCCCAATTTGATGTTTAACTGCAACTGGGCTTGGGGTTGGTGAGGCAGCCAGAATGTACCGCTATCGGCAGGCCAATAAATCTCACTAAAGCGACCTTGACATACTACTGATAACAGCTAATTCATAAATAACTAGAGAAAGGCTTCAAGATTTTCTGCGTATGCAGTAAGACTGTATCTAATGATATTGTAACTTTTTTTTTTTTTCCAATCCCCGGGACCTTTCCGATATACCTGAAAGATTTCAGTTAAACAGCTGCAATAAAGTACATATTCTTGACAGTTACTCAAACGACCTTTGTTTGATTTTCTTATCTGTCTTTATTTCGTTTTAGACAAGAGGTAACACAAAGTACACTTGTTTTTACTAGCAAATCAAATATCGTTGTCAAAAGCTGGCTTTTACGAATTTCACTGGAAGGCCCGTTTCATCACAGAAAGAAGGCAAAAACACACAGCATCCCGAGTGAGGAAGCTAAAATACGACTTGTCAAGACCCGTCGATATTATACGACCAGATCATGAAGAAAGTTGAAGTAGCGCTACAATGAAGCGCCTGTAAGCCACGCCCCCGACGCGGATTGGTCACTTTTCATGTCCATGTATGTAAATAACAAAAATCAATGGCATTCAGATATGGTAACGAAACTGGTATAAGTAATTTCGTGAATTATTACCTAACTTCCAGCACTTCCGATTTAAAAATTTAGCAAAGTTACTTCGCCTCAAAAACTACTTAAACATACCAATTAAGAGCTCGCTATTGACGGCATGTTACTGACGGTTATTTTACATATTGTTCTTCTAGTATGTTTTTTTTTGTCGGGAACACAGACCCACTAACCTGATTCCTGAATGTTGGCGTTTCTTGCCTCATCGGAGTGGCACTGCCTTTTTGTCCATGGGTTTACTTTCGGTGTTGGTGCTGCAATGATATTTTCAACTGAATTCCCCCCTTGATCTTCACTGCCGTCATTTTCTGCGCGATCCGGCTCGGTTCTGCCTATTGCCCGTGTTTCCATGACCCCCTTCCCCCGGCTCCTGGAGTTGGATTTAGGGTCTCCGTGCCCCTCCTCTCGCGTCAGCCGTAGTTCCACAGGCGCATTTGCTTGCTCTGCTTTCTGAGACCCCGAGCTGGTTTCCGTCTGCAGTCCGCTGTCACCTCGCCTTTAGTTTCCACTTCCACGGGTGTCTCGTAGTTCTCCTCCCTTCACCGTTAAAATGCCGCTGGCGATTCTGTCCCCCCCGAGCTCTGATAGTAGACGCTGTGTATTTCACTTAAAACAGACACGGAGTAATACTAATTTAAGATATACGGCCTTAAAATTTCCGTGTCTTTTTGTAATAATCTTGTTGACAAAGTAAATACCTACTAAAAAGCAGTCTAAGTCCTTAGATAAATTATCATTAGCTAGTTAAACAACTACCCGAGTAGTTGTAAAAAAAAAAAAAAATCAAGACTAAAAACAAGTATATTTACTGGCAGCACGCGCTACTGCGCCGCCGCCCGCCCCCAGCGCGATGCACTGAAATCTGAAATGGACACGTGTGATTGCTGGTGCTTCTTCACTTTTTTCCGTGCAAGCCACCCAGTATCACGATTTTATGTGATATCGGCATCCCGGGATCTATAATGACGCTACACAATAAATTAAATTCAATAATTTACCGACACGTTATGTCATGTCACGCTTTGAGTGGCGATTAATTTACTGGCGTTAGAAAGCTGAATCTTGCAAGAATCATCTTGGCAACCAGTGGCCGTAAATATTGTGAATACAGTCACCCTTTAGCCAAAGGTGTGGTTAGTGTTTTAACAACTTATCTCTAGAAAAATCAAACAAATGTCCGCGGAATGTCCCCGCTAGAATTTACAGTCTAAATCCAGGAAAGAGGGTTACTCCTTTTCTTACATTCATGAAACATATTTAAAAGCAAACTGCAACAGACCGCATAACTTTAAATGTAAAACAAGATTAAGTTGGCTGGAAACAAACCAAGCACAAGGAAGCAGGAGGAGCCGCGGCACTGAAACGTAGCGGGTTAAATATAGTCCGGGACCAGCGGCTGCAATGCGAGATGCTGGCAGGAGCCGCGGAGGGTAACGGCGGCTCGGTGCAGAGCTGCGTATAACCAACGCATATCATTCGCTAGGTCCTACCGGTTTGAGTTGGGTATTATTTTATTTAAAACGAGATAACAGAGCCCCATAGCCAGAGACCCACTGTATATATTAATGTTTAAATTTTAAAACTTACCCGGAGCAGAATACTAACTAAGCCACTCATATTCCAGGTGGTAAAACAGCTCCGAGCGCTAGATACCCCCCTCTGAGAGCTTCTCATAGGCTGAGATGATCTATTTTCGTTAATTTAAGGCCGTATTCATTGTACCCTGAAGTGTCCCCAAACGAGCTTGATGGGCCGAATGGTTTCCTCTGGTTTGTACTTTTCTTATGCGTGGTAATTGGGAAATAATGGATCGAAGCTTGTCGAGGTTTCAGCAATATCCACACCGAAACCCAGTAGCACCATAATGCATTCCGTTCGCTATTCTGCCTTAGATAACGGAAAAGCAGACAGTCAACCTTAGTGGAGCATCACCTCCTGACTGCACACCCCCAAGACAATTATGTTCGCACAATCTTCAGATTCACCGTTACTTTTAAATGTAACACTTTAATTTTCTGCAAAACGTGAAAAATTAGGATATAAGACCACTTACAAGACTCTTTGTACACACAGCTTCTAGATGTTTATTGCTTAAGTTCATTTTATCTATTCATTTACAACTGATGGAAGCTATGGTATAGAAGTATGACAGCATAAAAAAAACATTACAGTACAAAAACATTAAAAATATAAATTCCTTTACATTATATTAATAAACTGTACAATTAAAAGTATTTACAGGCAGAAAGCTTTTCAGCACCGCCCTGCTGGACAGGCCAGGAGTCCCAGGATGGAAGACAAGCAGTGCAGCTTCTCTTTGACATGCTCCGGAAGCTTCTCATTCTCCTTGTATCTACAGACAGAAAAACTAGTTAGCATTGCAAAATTCTGGGAATTTTCCTGTTAATTCCTATATATTTCCGTTAATTCACATGGAAAGTTTCCAACTTGGAATATTTCCAAAATTCCCCAGCTTAACTTCCCACAGAATGGAAAGTTTCTGGAAATATTCCACCCATTTGAGCCCTAGTTAAAATACACACTTATATTCTGCTCAATTGAACAGAGTACATACATTTTATTCTGTTTGTCTTTATTGTAGTACTTGCCGCAAGTTTGTTATGAGTCCCCTTTAAAACTACTTTACTTACTATCTGTACTTCATATCACGTTCTTACATTTATTAATTTTAATTATGAGGCAAGCTTGTGGTCAGAGAGCCAGGTCAGCCAGTATCCAGTGGCTCAGCAGCTGTCCAGCAGTGTTTTGCTCAAGGGACTAAGAGTGATATGATCACATGGGATTCAAACCCACAACGTACTGGGCTGCATACCGCCCCACTGTATTTACAGTGTATACTATGGGTCGTCCGTCATGTGCACAAAGCATACAAAAGCAAATTCCTTGCACGAGCGCTTTGCAACATAATGTAGATTCGTTTTTAAAGTGGAAGTTTACTCAAATGCTGAGCCACTCCTATAAGACAGCATCGTACGTTAAGATGGGTTAGAAGCTCACAGTCCTACCTGGTGGTGTGTCCCTCAGGGGAGGTGTAGCTGATGGAGGAGACCCCTGCCTGGACCGTGAGTTGGGAGCCATCGTTGAACTGCACCCAGACTTCCCCGCTAGTTAGCTGCGGAGCACCAACACCAAGAGGACCTTAACACTAATTCTAAATTCTAAATCTCCAGGAAAACCAGACTACAGGAATAAGTGAGGCTCAAGACAAAAAGCCGTCCTCTAAGGAGAAGCGGGCAGTACCTGTGAGGCCCAGCCAATGTTGGGCACAAACACAGACTTCAGGACATTCCCTGTGTTGGCTGATGGTGGAGAGCGACTCTTTGCCAGGCTGGCAGAGGTGAAGTCTGAGCCACTGTAGGACATCATCTAAAAGACAGGAGAGCGTCGAGATGTGAGACTGACCATAGAGGATAATGGCAGGCAGCTGTATTGGGGTTCATCCAGGGGCGTGAGGTCTCACCGAGGGGGTGATGTGAGGTGGGTGGGCGAGATCCTCGGCAGGGTTGTGGGGAGGCTGCCTGGTCTGGGCCGTCTGACTTGTGGTGCTCGGGACCTCGGGATGGATGGGTCTCCTGGAGGAACCACAAAATCCAGACAAAGAGGTTAAAGAATGACTTGGATGCATAACTGCCAAGCTGACACACATTTAGATCTTAAGACAAAATAAAGAAAAACGTTGCAGTAAATACCCATGTCATCGTCTATGAACATACCGTGTGCGTCCCAACATCTGACGTTACACTAGAGCGTCGGTAGGGGAGGAATTTCTACAGGAGGCACATTACCTGCCGACAACGATAGGGAAGAAGGGTGTGGACTTGGCGCTGCGCTGCTCTTCTGCGCCGACCGCAGCCTCCAAAGCCAGACACAGACGGTGCCCCTGGATAGGACACAGGAGCTGTCAATCTTCACAAGGCACTCGCACACAATGAGCCAATCTAATGCCTCCCATACCAAGACCCTCCCACCCAAAATGGATACAACTTGCTACTAATAATTAATCTTACCACTTCTAAAGTAGAGACTGGCCAAGTACTTGCTTTCAAAGACTAAGTCAAACATATAAATATCCGAAGTAGAATATTTTTCCCCATCAGTTTCAAATTGGGCTTCTACAGTGCTCTTCTTTGGGAAGCCACCTTGCCAGGGAGCTGAACCAAGATGGCCGCCGGTGTCGGTGACGCTCGCGGTACCTGGTCAGACAGCTCCACATAGGCCCTGCTCTCTGGGCTCAGGCCAGACAGCCCCACGTCCCCCTTCACCGTGAAGGACTTCCCCGTCCTTTCCACCACGCGCACCAGCTCTGCAGATCTATGCGTCTTTGCTCCTGAAAAGATCCAGCAGACCATCAGCAAACCCATTCTACCTAGACGCGCGTTTTCAGCGGTGAGCCTGGCCTTTATCACATTCAGCATAATCAGGAGTTAAGTGTTGAGCCTCACTCTCAATATCCCCCATATGAAAGGGTGTTTCAAGCACTGAGGTCTGTGATCAGACCTCAAAATCGCTTACTTTAATTCTAAGTGACCTGGTGTTTGAAACCACATTATGGGCCATGATTTAAGAAAAAGCCAGCCGCACTCACCGTCGTAGAAGCAGACCTCCAGGTCGGCGCTGGGCGAGTTCTCCATCAGCATACACTTCGCATACTTCGTGTAAAGGGTGACTTTTGGCGTCTTTGATTTAACTAGCTGAACAAACTTACTGGCGTACTGATACTTCTTCCAGTATTTCTCTGCGAAGACAATTTAAAATAAAGACATCAGCATATACACTTATAATTCTGCCATGTCCAGCACTGAGAATCACATCAGATGGGACTGGTTCCCAGGTGGTAAAACACCTGATAGAGGTAAACATGGCACCAATACCATCGGTCTTTACTGCACATCATTTAAATGACAACTTCCACCTCTTCCTTATGATTTCTTTATGCATTGAGCAGACATCATACATGACATTAAGGCTTCCATTCCGTTTACCTGGCAGGTCCTCATAGCTGCAGATGAAAATATCTTCAGGTGGGGTAGGGGGGCAGTCCAGGACGGGGGGACCTCGACCTTCAGCCGGCTGGTAGATGGTCACCTGAGGACCAAAATCTCACTGTGAGGATATGAACCGAAAGCACGCTGCAGCTTCAGTCTCCATGACCGTCACATGGAGGGCAGCAGGCCGGACACCCACCATAGCGCCATCGCAGGAGATCCGGAGCACCTCCTTAACCCTCTCCTGGGAGCCCTGGCCCTTCAGCAGCTCCATGCAAACCTCGCCTGTCTCCAGGATGCTCACCTGGAGGACAAAGAGGACACCACATACACCAAGGCCACCGTCTGCATCTGATCACATTTTCAGAATGAGATTCATCTCTCAGATTCCCAAGGGAAGCCTTGGCCCTTGTAGTGAGCTGACACTGAACACTACACTAAATATATTAGACCTATACTAGAACAAATAATAAATACGGAGCTCAATAAATAGAGTATTGCACTAACAATGCAAAGGTCATGGGTTCAAATCCCAGGGAGCACACAAATTGCATGATAATAATAAATGTAATTTACATTTACCTATCAATTTAGCAGAAGGTTACTGGCTACTATTTCAGGGGTTGTTTGGGCAATAGAGGTGCACTAGTTCTTTCAGGGGTCCTTAGGTTGTGCAAAATACTAATTTTATGATTATACAGTGTTTGCAGGGCCAGCACCCACCTGACCACAGTGTTCAAATAGCTAATGGTAATATTAGCCAAGGCTAAACCAACGTCTAGCGGAAATCCAGCAGCAATGCAAATCTTACCGCGTTTTCCGCAATGCTCATGCTAGTCTGACTTGAAGTGTTCACCATGCTAATGCTAATCTGACCCCAGTATTCAGGAAGCTAATGCTAATCTGACCCCAGTATTCAGGGAGCTAATGCTAATCTGCCCCCAGTATTCAGGGAGCTAATGCTAATCTGCCCCCAGTATTCAGGGAGCTAATGCTAATCTGACCCCAGTATTCAGGGAGCTAATGTTAATCTGCCCCCAGTATTCAGGGAGCTAATGCTAATCTGCCCCCAGTATTCAGGGAGCTAATGCTAATCTGCCCCCAGTATTCAG
>JAUMHC010000054.1:6127966-6138095 GCA_032359785.1 Heteromormyrus szaboi | reverse complement strand
TACAAAGCAGGAGAGGTTCTGTTTGCATTGCAGTTACAAAGCAGGAGAGGTTCTGTTTGCATTGCAGTTACAAAGCAGGAGAGGTTCTGTTTGCATTGCAGTTACAAAGCACGGCGGTGCGACTGTTTGGTCACCTTCAGCTCCGCCAGCTTGTCCAGATACACCTGCTTGGGCTGATCCTCCCCCTCCTCGTACAGCCAGGTCTCCGTGTCCTCCAGCACCAAGCTCAGTCGACTGCTCTCCTTCACACACGGAGCGAAGGGCTGCTTCACTGACGGGGCTCATTTACACATTTTAATGCTCACTCACATATATATGGAAACAAAATAAACTGATGACAAAAATATACATATTTTTTAATCTGTGAAAGAGAATTAATGGTGAGGAATGAAAAGCACTAGAAAAGCACTAGGTGGCAATGTTCTGCAAGCTTGCGCCTTTTGTTTGTACTGTCTGTCTGGTTGCCCTACTCTGACCTTGAGTGTCTGTACCGCCCATTGGGGTAGCCCTACTCTGAGCCTGAATGTATGTGCCGTCCGTCAGGTTGCCCTACTCTGAGCCTGAATGTATGTGCCGTCCGTCAGGTTGCCCTACTCTGAGCCTGAATGTATGTGCCGTCTGTCTGGTTGCCCTACTCTGAGCCTGAGTGTATGTGCCGTCTGTCTGGTTGCCCTACTCTGAGCCTGAATGTATGTGCCGTCTGTCTGGTTGCCCTACTCTGAGCCTGCGTCATTGTGCCATCCGTTTGGTTGCCCTACTCTGAACCTCAGTGTTAGTATATTGGCTCAGTAATTCCACCCCTCTGCCAGCCTCTGTGACCCTGCTTCCCTGGCTCTCTGTGTTCATCAGCCTTACATCTTCACTGATGCATTTCTCGTAGATCCCACACAGCTTGTCCCGTAGGTCGTAGACATACTCCTCCACGCCATTCTTGGCATCGTTGCGCTCCTTCTCCAGCTTATCCTGCATGATCATCTTCCCCTAAAAACAGAGGCGCATTACACTTGAGCGGTCGTCTTACTGTACCCACATGCCTCACTGGTGCCTCCTAGTGGCCACAGTGAGCTCTGCATCAAAGGCTGAACTGTTATATTACCATTATGCATACAGGTTATGATAGATACAGAGGGAGGGGCATCAGGAGGACAGACAAACATGCAGAGAAAGATATAGGCCCCACTGAATCAAGAAGAATAAAGACAAACAAGAACTGGCACAACCATGAGATAACCAGACGCAACCACAGGAACAATGACAGGAACAGTCGCGGGGGGCACAGTCGCGGGGGGCACAGTCGCGGGGGGCACAGTCGCGGGGGGCACAGTCGGCACTTACTTCATTCTCCACAAAGCTGGCGAGGACATCTCTGTCCAGCTGCCGGATGGTATTGGCCACAACGGGCAGCTCCACACTCTTCACCTTCACCTTGGCTTTTGAGGTCCCGGCTCCCTGCTCCTGCTTCTCCCCGGCGACCCCCTCCTGCAAACAAGGACACGGGTTTGCCCAGCCGCCTCGGGGAGGGCAGCCAATCGCCGCTCCGGGGAACCCCCCCAGGCGGGCAGAAAAGTGACCCCTGGGTCTGTGGGGGCAGCACATGAAGAGCTGGGCTGGTGTAGACCCCCCGTGACAAGTGTGGGCAAGTCTGCCCTGGTGGTGGTCGCGTGGGCAGGTTTCCCCGGTGTAGACCCCCCATGACAAGTGTTGACAAATCGGCGCCATTTTGGCCAAGAAGGTATTTAAACATTAGTCATTCTTCCTCCTTTCACTACTGGCTTGTCCTGTTCAAAAGCAATGTGTAAACTGGGCAGCCCAGCACTATAATTCTCACTGAAACACTGCCCAGCTGGCTCTGTGTTATACAGAAGAGAGAGTTTGTCTCTGTGTACACAGGATACAATCCGCTCTTCCCACACGAGGAATGTGCCCTCAGAGACTCATTCATAGAAGAGAACGGCTCAGATACGCGCTGACTCCCCCTGGCACAGGTGCACGTTTCCCGGGCACTCACCTTCCCAGTGGAGCCGGCGGCCGTGCCCTCGTCTCCAGCCGGGTTTGCCGCCTCCCCCTGGGTGTGGCCCTCCTGCTCCACCTGCATTTTGGTCTGAAAAACAGAACGACAGTCTGTGACACTCCCTTAAAGGCCACACCTGTCCGCTAAGCTCATCACGCTCGCCTGAGGCTAGGCTCTGGTGTAGGACCCACTGTGTGACACAGGATCTGGGCCTATGCAGTGGCTCACTGGAGTTACACAACCAACAGCTCGACCTGTCGTGAAGTTCATAAATCAGGCCTGAATAAGTCCATGGCTCCAAAACAGAAGGCTGAGATTCCACTGACATTGAAGGCCTGCTATAAACTTAAGTCCCTTTATAAAACCATCACCTCATAGCCGGTTACACTGGATTGTAGCTGAGGGTCTAATTTCCTTCATGAAAAGCTTGTAACTTGAGCACTCCTCGACCATGGGGTCTGGCCATAAGGAAACCTAAGCTTTAAGGTTAAAGGTCAGGACCTGAGCACAGGGGTCCTGTACAGCCACCAAACTCATGGAAGATACCCCTCCTTAACTTCAGGGATTTAGTGGCCTTATGAAATGACTGTCACAGAGATGTCCAAGTTAACACGATTCACAAAAATTCAATCCAAAAAAAAAAAAAAAAACAGCAAATGGACAAAAAGGTAAACAAAAGCAAAACTTGGAAACAACACCTTAAACAAGACTACACAGCCGATTAGCTGCTCTTACCTCAAACTAAAGTCAATGGGTTCATATTACAATTTACAGTTATAAGGCTTAATGTGAGGCAGCACAATGTTAAGGGTTGCAGACCGCAGAACACAAAGGGCCCTTTTCATTTGTCTTGGTGCTGCTGAACAGGTCAGTGCCGAAATAAATGACATGCATTCTGAAAAATGCTTTTCCAATGAGAACCTTTCTTATACAAGTTCTGCATGAAGACACTATGTTTAACCGCCCAATAACTGCATTGTCAAAATGGCGTAAATAAAAGATTCTGGTCCTCATGCTTCCTGGTGTAAAGCACGGCTGAAACCTTTAAGGGCAGAGCGCGTCTCCCAAAGAAAGTACAGAAATTGCTCTACAATGGAAAACACAGAACTCCTCTACTCAGGGTTCAAGCCTGAGTGAACCACTCCAGTCAAAAGGACACAGATATGCTGAATTTCCTGTTGCTGGCCAAATAGTATGTTGACCATATACTATAGGCTGATGGGTCATTAAAAGCAGGGGACCCATGGCTCTCAAGGTCAGGAAATCCTCACTCCAATGCAACCATTTATCTGGTTATAGAAGCTGCTGGTCTATTTAGGGAAGAGTTAAGACATGATCACTTTTACATAACAATCCCTTATCCAGTAAACCATTGCATTTTTGCAAAATGTCTGCAATGTGCTATTTTTCGCACTTCTGCATTGCTTTGGACAAAACTGCCTGATAAATAAGTAAAAAGGTAAATGTCCAACGTCCAAAAGAAGAACGACGGACCTTAGAACCCATAACCCCAACAGTCATTAAGTAAACTTAAATACCTGCTATGGCACATCATGTTCGATTAAGCAGTATGGCTTAGGTTTATATAAACAGTCATTTTGAAAAGCAGTAGCCATTCGCCATGAGACGCAAGAAGAGGCCACTACAGGGGACAGCTTAAAGCTGACAGCCACTACGGCGGCAAACGACACACGTTACAGTGGTGGGGGGAGCCGGAGGGTTGGACATCGGGGTCAAACGGTACATCGTGAACATGGTGGTACACACTGCAGTGGATAAACAACTCAGAAGGGGGCAGTATTTCCGCCGCTTCCCAGTTGCGTATCCAGGCCGAGCCTTGATGGACACAAACGCACACGGTACTCGCATCTGTCCGCGGGGTGGGGGTGGGCGTGGGGGGGGGGTGTTGCTCTGGGGCGGGTAATGCGAGACGAGGATCACAAACCTCCTCTTCATAGTTATAGGTGTCGTCCTCAATGAGAACAGAGGGGTGCAGCTTCAGAGCCAGGAATAGAGAGAGAAAGAAGGTGAGTACAGGAAGGGTGGGGGGGGTGGGGTGGGGGGGGCACAGAGAAACACCGGATCAGAGACAGTATCAGGGAAGGGGCATTTAGAAGAGGCAACAGAAAAGGGGCATTTAGACGAGGCGGATCCAACCGAGCCGTGTGTAAAAATGAGGATTTGAGATATACAAGGCTTGGCATCTGCTTCTGGCCTCAACGCTTGCTGAGGTACAGATCCCTGAGAACTTGTCTACGTTCAGACAGGCACATTTATCAAGCCTGCTCTGAGACCTCGTCTTCAGGTTCTGCCTGACCAGTCATGTTCCACTAGGCTCGCGGTTGGAGGAGAAGAGGAACCACAAATGGCCCACCACCGACTCGGGCCAAGTCTGAGCTGAACTCAAGAACCTGTATGGCGTTCTTCCCCCATCTGTGGGACATTCTCACCTGGTCCTCGGGCCGGCCCTCGTTCTGCACCACTGGCTCTGTGTCCATGGGCATGTCCGGGCCCTCCCCCTTCTGCTTCTCGATCAGCGACGCGCTGGACACGCTGAAGATCCCGTGCACGTTCACCCGCACCTTCACCTTGACCTTGGAACTCTCCCCGTCCGGCTGGGGCACCACGTTCTGCACTGAGAAGGTCCCTGGGGAGGCCCAAGACAAAAGCCACAAATGGCTTCTTCAACACATGGGTTATCCATCCATCCATCCATCTTCCAAACAGGTCTGGGTTGCCAAGGAACCAATCCTGGGCAGCAGAGGGCACCAGTCCATTACAGGACAGACTCACATAACGGGAGCAATATATAGACACCAGTCAACCCAAATGTTTGCCTTTGGGCTACAGGAGGAGAACAAGCCAACTCTGAACCGCTAAAGCTGGAGGTACGAGACAGCAGTGGTCGCCACCGTGCCGCCCACATATGGGTCGACGCTTGAGGAAAAATAAATGACCTCTATTGGAGCTGCTAGCCTGAAGGACAGCTCTATCACAGCTCAGGTGGACTCAACTGCCAACGCCTCACTCTTAGGCCATAACTGAAAGATACAGATATATGGGCGTCACTTCAGCTAAGGGACTTAGTAGTTTTGATTTTTGGCGAAGTCTTCCTGTCTGCTTTGTCATGGAGCAGGTGATGGTGATGTTCAGCATGCAGCACACACTCACCAGGGCCACAGGAATTTTCTTTTAAATTTGAATTCATAAGGACAAGCTAAGCTAAGCCTTGATATTAGGACTTTTTAGGACATCCTACCCTTTTTATTGAAGTTTAAGGAGCAAATCAGTCACTATTTTTCATGAGCCATACAGCATACAGACCATGATGGTTGCTATGGTGATTTAAAAGCAAGGGGACAAGCCAACAACCAAGGGTCTGCTAATGTGCCATTTTGCAGAGGTTCACGTTCAGGTTCAGAAAGTAAAAATCCAGAACTGGTTGGTTGAAACAAAATCTTGGTCTATAAGGTTAAATATTACGGCAGATCTGACTGCTTTTCTACTGCACCACATATCGTACTTTTGCTATGAAACTTTCGGTACTTTAGCTTTTCCATTGACTTCCGGTCGAGTACCAGTACCAAAAGTTCCAGTACCAAAATTTCCAGTACCAAAAGTGGCAAACCAGCTGGGGTACTTCTTTGGTACTTTGGGGTGGGACTTGAAACGCCAACTGATTATGCAAATAGCCACTGAAACACAATACAAACGCCACCCTGAAAACAGCTATGAGCTCATGATAAACTAAGTAAAAAAAAAAAACATGCAATATTGGTATTAATATCACAAATCATCCAGCCCTATAATATACTACAGACATTTTTTTAATTCAGTACAAAATACTCCACCTGGTGTTATGATGTCATTCAGCACCAGTACCAGACTTTACGGCAGTGGAACACCAAGACCTTGAAGTACCATACTTTTGGTACTTTCTCGAAGTACCAGAAGTACAGTATCTGGTGCCGTGGAAAAGTGCCCTTAATCTCCCCGCTTGCACCTACCGATCCTCACGTCCGGGTATGGCATGTCCTGGGGGGAGCTATAGAAGGCCTCCAGCTCCAGGGGCTCCTTCTTATGGAAGGTGATGACCTTGGAGAAGGGCGCAGGGTGATTCCTGCTGTACACCTCACACTCCCTGCGGGCAGAAGTGGAACAAGGGTGACCCTTCAGACAGAGCCATCTAATGCTCTATGCCAGCGTTTCAGAATCCAGTCCTCGGGGAGCGCAGACGGCCCACGTTTCTGCTCCTACTGGGAGCTGGGAGGGAGCAAAAATGTGAACCATCTGTCGGTCCCCCAGGACGGGGTTGGGAAACGCTGCTCTGTGTTAACAAGGACATAGTGTCCCATTGGAGTAGAGGACTTGGAGTGATCAACAGAACTGTGCAAAAGTCTTAGGCAGTCGAAGAATATAATGTTTAAATGATCTTTATGTTGGTGCAGAACTATAATATTATACCTGTCAAAGTGTGTCAATTTAACCTTTGCAAAACCTCTCTCAAATCTCACCAATACTGCAGCAACCATTTAATACAACTCGACCACCAGCACACCACTCATGGCTAATCAATACCTCATCGACTTTTTACGACAGATTAGATTACCTCATTAAGTGAGCTGGTTGTGAAACGTAACGAATACATGGAATGGCTGAGGAGCCCCTGAGGAGAGGTTTGGGGACTGAAGCGGTGTCCATCCAGCCATCCAACTAGGTATCAGTCATTCTTGTTAATTTTAATTGTATTACTCTTAATGTTCAATGTTAAATTATGTTTTCTGTTCCACGCACATATACACTTACTACCCAATTGAACAGCATTTAACATTTCCTTTGACTGCCTAAGACTCTGGCACAGTACTGTACAGTAGGTCTCCAGGTAAACATTCCAGTTCAGTCCACCAGCTAAATAGTTTCCGGTTAGTAAACTGGTTTAAACAATACAGATAAGAGACAGTACAACATGGTGATACAAAGCAGTCAATTGGCACACAGTGTTGGAAAGTGAGCTCCCTACACACAGACACACACACCCTCCCACACAGACACACACACCCCCCACACAGACACTTACTTCCAGAAAAATCTGCTTTCCAAAACAGAAGATACTTTAAAAATGCATTTAGAGGAGAAGAGAGGACCTCTTACAAAAATAACCTTTTCCTAAAACCAGCACATTCAGATTCCAAGATGACACTGGTCCTATTCGTAAATGTGCCTCTCTCTCTCCAACTATAACTAATGTATTGAAATATATTTCTTCCAAGTGTGACTTCATTCGTTTTGCTGCCGACTGTTTATCACAGAATGTTTATCACAGAGCAGAGTGCACGGTGCAGGCCAGGACCTCCTTAAAACAAACAGTGCGATCAGCCAGAACTGTATTCATGTGTAAACAGAGAGAGCGATGTAAGACTGAAGCCTGTCATATTGTGGACTGTGGCATCATACGCTCAAAGCAACAGGAAGGCCTTTTTAAATAAGGGAACCTAAAATCACAAACTGTATTCAGAAATAAATCGATTGTCAACACAGATTAAATGTCTTTGTGAAATACGGTTCCAGATCAGCATCTGAACACACAGTACCAAGGGCAGTTACTCTTATACATTAATAACCAGGACAGGACTGGCCACCTGGAATACCGGCGTTTTCCCGGGGGACCAACGAGTATGTGGGCCAGAAAAAATGATCATGGGGACCTCTTCCTCCCCAGTGGCTGAAATGTATCGCTTGGCAAAGGTTATTATGGGGAACCCCAACCCCCAGTCTGCACAACTATCATGGGGACCCCCCCGATGGCAAAATGTATTGCTTGGCAAAAGTTATCATTAACTGAGACATTTGATTTATTCATTAAATTAGCAGACCTGTTAAGTTCAAAGTCTCTGAACAGCCATGGATCGATAGTGAATACACAAGTGTTTTCCCTGAATAATCTAACATGCATCGTGACCCAAGTTAATTAACCTTACTTTTTTGCTAGCTAATTATAATTACGATTTTTCGTTATGAGTTTTCAATTTCCCACCTCAATAATGTAAGCTAATCATGATGGTTAACTACTACAGTTAACTTTAATAACAGACACCCAGTCTCTCCTGGAAGTTCCAGGATCTCCTGCAAATTGACACCAGCTCCTTGACACCCGCAGATGTACCAGAAATATGTCGCTCTGCTATTCTGTGGCGGTAAAATTTGCCCACATGAAGATTAACCCAACACTAGGCTTGGGCAGTATATACGTTTTAATATCGTCATACTGTATTTTGGCGGTATTTTAAAAAGCAACCCAATTTCCTGCATTTCCCAATAACATCTGCTGTGCAGTATTTCCAAACAAAAATCCCACAGCCGTAATATCGCCCAAGCCTAACCCTAACCCTCGTTAAAGTCCCTCGTACGCCTCCCTGAAATCAATGTACCCAAGGAGGGATATATCACTAATCATTTGCTAATTTGTGTTAAAACACAAGTTTGATTCAAACATCAATAGTACTTAGTGTCGAGGTTTAGATAAAAACAGGTATGCCAGAGGTTCATTTGCATGTCATTTGCTGGTTCAGAAGTCACTGTGACGCCTTTCTATAGGGGTGTGTCCTTGGCCAATGAAACAATCCAATCGAACCAGCGTCTGTCAATCCGGTCCGGAAGGAAACCATGTATGCTCATCAACCTTATTATTAAGTCTGACTGATTAAGTGACACAATTAAATGACTTAAGCTATTTCGTTATTTTGGGGACCTCAGACAACTTAATTTAAATAATCCTAATTTGTTTAGTTACAAAATGTACGGAAACACATTTGCTCAGTAAATCAGCTTAAAATGACAGTGACTAAAGTATAATTAGATTAACCGCAAAAATGTAACCAAATTCTAACCGTTACAATGGCACCTCTACTGACATGAAATCCTAAACCAGTGACTACCAGACACAAAGACCAGTCCCTGAGAAGCAGATCTGAGAGCCACGTGACTAACCTGCCCATAAGAAGGTAGATAACCACAGAGAGACAGAGCGCACAGCTGCTGTGCACTGCTAAACGCTCCAAGTAGGACCCAAAATACTGCAGATGTATTATATGTAAGAATAAATGGACTCATCTGTGACTATATGACCAAATTTATAGGGATTCCAGTTTGTCTAACATCCCAGCCGGAAGCCAAGGGTATTTTGACCTTCACAATCGCTTCAGTTGCGGTTGACCAGGGCAGGTCCAGCAGGGAAACAATTTCCCAAAATCACTTGTTGGAAAAATTGCGTCCAATGGTGGTGCCAAGTGGAAAGACACTAAACTTTCCTGTACAGGCGCCCATTATCCTGCCGATGTTTCTTACAGGTCTAAGCTCTCCTGTACAGCTGCCGTAATCCTGTTGATGTTTGTTATTTCTAAAGATTCAAGTAAACAAAAGTTATAAAAGTAAGCAGGAAACCCTGTGACATTTTGTGTCTCCAAATGGAACTGCAACGCGCTGCTCTGTCTGCAGGACTAATGCTTGTGGTGAGAAAAATGGCCTGCTCACCCGATTCCCTCCTCTGTGGACGACTTCCAGCGCAGGATGATGGGGAACGGCACCACGTCGATGATGGAGAACTCTCGCACCTTGAAGGCTGGGGACAGGATGGCACACTGCATGCGAAACACAAAGCCACACACACACACTCAGGCTCTGAGGTCACACAGGGTACAGGGCAATAAGGCTCAGAGGTCACACAGGGTACAGGGAAATAAGGGTCAGAGGTCACACAGGATACGGTAAAGGTTAACGGTCACTTGCATACCTGTAAAGCACAGCCACGGGCCACAGCCTCGTCTGCATTCAAGGTGGTGCTCACATCTTTGCCGAAGAACTTGGAGATGCGCTCCTTAACAGCGGGCATCCGTGTGGCCCCGCCCACCACCTCCACCGCGTAGATGTCGTCACGGGTCAGCTCTGTGTGGCACCAGCACAAGGCGCGTTCAGCGGCCAACATGTGCCCACATATACACACAGCCCCCAACTGTACCTGTATCTTCTGTGCTCTCACATATCCACACAGCCCCCAACTGTACCTGTATCTTCTGTGCTCTCACATATCGACACAGCCCCCAACTGTACCTGTATCTTCTG
>JAUMHC010000054.1:6114654-6127866 GCA_032359785.1 Heteromormyrus szaboi | reverse complement strand
CAGCCCCTAACTGTACCTGTATCTTTTGTGCACACACATATCCACACAGCCCCTAACTGTACCTGTATCTTTTGTGCACACACATATCCACACAGCCCCTAACTGTACCTGTATCTTCTGTGCACACACTGTCAGAACTGCACACTTTCATTCTACTTTCCATGCCCTCTTCAAACTGGAAGACTTTCCCCAAGGCTGCCATTGGGGATTCTACACGTTATGCGGTTCTCTGGGTTACAAGTGATTTTTACCAGAACCAATGACTGATGTCGATGTTAAAACATAAAACACCAGTTATATCTCCTTGTACTGGCCATGCTAACATTGACGGCACAAAGCAGAAGCTTGACTTGCCCTTCCATGACCACCTTATCTCACAGACTTGTTTCAGTAACACAGCAATACTCCATACTAACAAATGTTCTTATCTGCAGAACCCAGCCAGCTGGGTAACAGCTGACAGAAGTGTTTTGAATCATTATCATCACAAAAACGACCACAATATGACAAGCTGCTAAACTGTCAATATTACTGACGCCATTAAAAGCTTGATTGCCTACTTTAAACCTTAATTTACTACTGGAAAAAGTTCTCCCAATAAAGAAAGCTGACAAAGAATTTACTTCAGTTGATGTCAGACATGAGTTGCAATTCTTCACTCAGGCTAACAGTAAGTTCCATCCATCCATTTTCTCTACCTGCTTATTTTATGGAAGGGGTCTGGAGTCTCTCAAATACTACGGGTCCAAGGCAGGAAACCAGCCCCATCACAAGGACATTCACACCTATGGACAATCTGGTAACTCAAATTCACACCCTAATAAAACAGCACAAGGAGAACATGCAAACGCCACACAGCCAGGGCAAAGAGTCACACCCTGGTCTCCAGAGGGGTGAGGCAATAGTGCTGAGCACTGCACCCCTGCATCACCCTGACAGCAAACGCAGCAGTAACTATTCTGATAGCTTTGCTGGCACTTTCGGGACGACCTGTCTGACCAAACTAGAAGGCAGAGCTAGAATACAAACGTAAATAAAGAAATCAGCAGGGACCCAGCATCGTTTAATTACAAGATCCATTCATCCATCCATCCATCGCTTATCTCAAGCGAGGCAGATTAGTAATGAAGGAAATTAATTTCATTAACTGAATTTAGAGGCTGGCAATGTGAGAGGGGCAGTGGGATATAGCTGGTTATAGTAGTGGTTAGTTAGTTAGGCTGAATGGCTCAAGAACGCAAGACCACAAATCAGACCGAAAGACGCCTGAAGCTTCAGAATGAGCAGAGCAGCTCAGCATCACCGTCTCCCAGGCGATGCATGTCAACTAGGCTTGTGCGATGCTGCATCCCGTGAAGCACCTTCACAGCCTGAAATAATCCTCTAGAGTCTCTGCCGATGCGGATGTGCGGGAAATTGAAAGAGTAATTTGCATAAAAGCACAATCTAATCAATGAAGTGTAAATGTAACGCAAAACAAACGGACGGCCAGTCAAAATTCGAGATCTACACGCCTGCAAACAAAAAAGCGCGGAGGTTTGGTCGAGACTCACTTGCTTGATCCATCACGGTTTTCAGTGGCGCCTCCACCCTCAGAAGGTCGTGGGCGCACATCTCCTCAAATTGGCCCCTGCAGGAGAGCAAGACATCTCAGTCAGCTAGCCACCTCTGGTAGCTCCCTTCCCCCAACAGAACACGCCCCCCTCACCTGTTCATCTTGCTCGACACGTCGATGTCGTTCATGAAGCACTCGATGTTGAGCGGCAGGTCGGAGGAGTTGGCGCTCATGAGCTTCTTGAGCTTCTCACACTCCTGGTGCAGGCGAAGCAGCGCGCGGGGGTTCTCCTTTACGTTTAGCTTGTATCTGGTCCGGAACTCCTCACAGAAGTAATCCACCAGGGACTGGTCGAAGTTACGTCCCCCCAGGTAGGGGTCAAAGGCCGTGGCCAACACCTGGAAGCATCAAAGATATTTAGGGCCCAATTTGACGTTCGAAAAGTCAGCGAGAGATAATGGAAAAAAAAGCGTTTTAACTTAAAATACTTTTAGACACAAAAGAACATAACGTCACTGTCCAATGAAAAACATGTATCTCCAAAAATCCATTTTTTCAGGAGCGTGAAAAACATATTTTCTCCCCAAACTACTTTACGAAATAAACAGAAAACAACGTAATGAGACACCTTTAGCACCAGGAATAGAAACCTATCCATACACGGGCGTTAGTGAATGATTTTAAATAGATCGTTATTAGAGAGCCAAATAACAAAATGTGTCAACAACATACAAACTAATCTCGCTTTATACTAACAATTAACAACGATGTTTGTTAGCTAGCCATCAACGTTAAGTTGTTAAAATTAGCGATATATAGTAATCCACACAAACGACCATCATAAATGGAAATGTTAAATAGCACAAACATAAATACTACTTAAATAGATGACATCATAAAGCATTTTTTCTTTGGTCAGTTATATCGACAGAGGAGAATAGACGCATTCCATCTATAGCAATAAGTCACAAACGTCAAAAAAGCAGACATGCATGGTTTTCACTGGACGGCGCCGATACTTAGCATTAGCGCGTGAGAAGCAGCGGACCTTGAGCTTGCCCTTGTTAAAGGAAGCGACGGAGATCTGGTAGGACGAGTGACCCATGTCGACAAACACCACGTTGCGGGGCTTCTCCTCCGGAGTGGGCAGGTCCTGCTTGTAGATGCCGTACGCCAGAGACACTGTGGGCCGCGACAGAGACACAAAAGCCTCAGCTTCCCACCCAGAGGTCCCGTCTCTGCGGTCGCTGAACTTCATATCCACACCCGGAAGCCTAATAGATACATCGAACTGTATGCTGTCACTGTATACAGCCGGTGTGACAAAGCTCCGCTAGACTTGAACTTGTTGGAGCACGGACTAGCCTTCGGTGTTCAGGCCCTCGATCTGGACCCTGTGACAATCCCCCCCCCCCATGGGACCAACCGCATGCCAGGCTAGAGGGGGGGACACTTAAAAAAATATTCCAGTCTCCACGGGATGCCGGCCCACTTTGGATACATCTTTAAAACTTCAGGGTAGCCCCAGTAACTGCTGCTATAAAGCGATTCCTTTAAATTTTAATTTACTAAATAATCTCAGCCCCGCGCAACATGAACTGTACGATATCTTCAGGCTAAAGAAAGAAAAACACTGAAACAAAGATACAATTCTGCAGGATATGTCCTTGAAATGGAAGCATTAACATAAAGACACATTTCACTCTTGAAGGCGAACACAGACACGTTCAGTAAAAGCAGCTTCTGGGGAGTCTGAGGGCGTGTCCCTGTTTATCATTTAGGGGCTTTTACTCTCAATTACAGGACGGTTGTCAAGTCTCTTGTTTTTATTAAGTTTTAATTCATGTTAGGACATCTGTGAAAGGGGGCGGGGCCAATGTCAGATCTGGCACGTGATTGGATGTCACGATATTCCTCCAACACACTTCTTCTTTCCTCCGTTCGTATGCAACAAGGTTTTGTGTGTTTTTTTTCCCCACCTTGGCTCCACCCATTCAAACCCGAGTCCTCTTTAGCCACGGCCCGCCGACTCACCCGCGGTCGTGTCGTTTATCAGCCGCAGGCAGTTCAGACCCGTGATCTGAGTGGCGTCCATCACGGACCTCCGCTCGGCATCTGTGAAGAAGCTGGGAACCTGCAGAGGACACCCCCCCCCACCCCCGTGGATTACCATCAAACCGCAGCAAAATAAAGCTAAGCAATCCCTTAGTAATCCCACCCCAGCCTTAGGCCTCAGTGGAACTACATTTCCCAGGAGGCCTTGCTGCAGGCACCGCCACTGAAACATGGCAGGCTGACGAACGCAGCTGTGCACCACGCCCAGTAGCGGTGCTGGTGCCCACCGAGATGACGCAGTCCACGACCGGCTTCTTAAGGGCACTCTCTGACGTCTCCTTCAGCTTGGTGAGCAGCATGGCCGTCATCTGCTCGATCGTGAACACCTTGTCCTCCTCCAAGTACCGCACCTGTGCACAGAGAGGCCCCGTTCGGTTACCAGGCGGCCTGTGGGCACGGTGCCAGGCAGCTTATAAAGGGAGGGAGTGGTGGGGGTGCAGACATCTCCCAAGTAACTAATAAAGTGCTTAGCTATGTGTGGTGATTCATTACCGGCACCAGAAAGAACCAAGGCTCATGAACACAGTAACCAAAGCAGGGAGTCCAACAGCACCTCTGTCAGAGAGACAGACAGACAGACAGACAGACAGAGACAGATAGACAGACAGCTAGACAGACAGACAGACGGATAGATAGACAGATAGACAGACAGACAGAGAGACAGACAGAGAGACAGACAGCTAGACAGATAGATAGATGATTAGATGAATAGATGACTCTGCACAGATACAGACAGATAGACAGATAGATGATAGATAGATGATTAGATGAATAGATGACTCTGCACAGACACAGAGACGCTGCAGCCGCATGTCCTGCACCGACACGCCACCCCGCTGCCGCCGCCCCGACCGTGACAGGGCTCTGTGGAATGTGGCGCATGCTCGTGCTGCCAGGGACGCGTCGCACAAACACGGCTCCTAAACACGGTTTGTAAATAGAGCAGACTTAAGCCAATCTGCTAAGTGTACATTCCCGAGGCACAGAGTGACCCCTCAGACATGCAAGCAGGCATGACGCATCAAAACAGTGATTTCCACTGGCAGACATTCCTGGATGCCGTCCGTGTGTCTATTTCCCAACACTGGGCCTGATTATTCCACGGCACTGAACGCGACTCCGCTAGTGTCGTCCGTCGGGGGCCCACCTTGATTCCAGTCCCCCCGTTGGGAAGCTTCTGCAGGCTGTAGGGCAGCTTGACTCGCTCTCCCTGCACAAAGGGGTCATCGAAGGCCCTGCCGTGGAACTTCTTGAAGCCATGCACTGTGTTTTTGAAGTTTGTTATAATCTGGGAAAAAAAGATGGCGGCATCAGGCTGAAGGGGGTGCGTGGTGGTCAAGCACGGGGGGGGATTACATCAGCAGATAAGGATCTACGTAACAAAAAACAGGCAGACGCACAGTCCCTAAAACCCTGCAGACGGACACCGTAAATGTTCAGGTTCCGCGTCTGGAGAGATTTTCACCATTTTTAACTCAATAATTTTAGATCTACGTTTGATAAGGACTGTTTAGGCTCAGTGCTCCGTATCCAGAAGCCCACCTTTCCTGAGAGCCAAAGACGGCTGTTCGAGTAGTTTTTCGTTTTATCTGCAGTTATAAAAATGAAAATTTACTACTGAGGCTCTTAAAAGTACAGAGATCTTACCACTGGGACTCATTTTCTTTCATCCTTAAACTCATGAATACTGGAGTCTAGATCAGAAACTCACCCAAAAAAAAACACTTCTGCACATTGCTTCGTAACGTTTCTTGACTCTGCAGCCATTTTAAAAGGACAATCCCTCGTGTGAAACTCTATAGCCTCACAGGACATGTTCTCAGCCTGAAACGGCATTAATCGCAACCTGTCCTTCCAAGAAGAACCTGAACTATGTTCATGGTTTGAAAACTTGTCGTGATCATTCTCACAAGCACCTAAACCAGCCTAACAGTGAACACATGCACCAGAGCGGGATGGGAAACGCCTCCTTTATCGCGGGGACGTCACCCCCGAACTCGTGCGGCGTTCGTGACGGTCGACCTACCTGGCTTTTAGCCGCGTTGCCGATGGTGCGGTTTTTGGATGCTAATGACACACAGGCCCTGGGAAGACACAAGGGACACGAGGGACACGAGGGGACGTCATCACGATGCCTGAAAACCATGAGCAGAGCAGGTGACATGCGTACTGCATACAGGCCAGTGAGAGGTAAGGGTTATGCGACCTGATCAGTGTGGAGAAACCTCATTATTAAACCAGTTACTTCATCAATCACATTTATTTCCAAAAGATGAGCTTCCTTGATTGATTTCCATAAGAACTTGACTAACGATCCAACCAACCATCCATCCATCCATCACCTACCCACTTACCGAGATGTGAGGTGTCCTAAGCAAATCTAACGTAACTACACCAACTAAGAACCTTATCATTCTACAGCCATTTGAAGCAGATCCTCCACACTCCTGTTAAAGTCAGAGATTCTCAGCATGTTTTCGCATACATATAAATGCAGTCGCGCAGCTAAGATCGCAGCTCAGAGGAAAGATGTTCCTGGTTGGTGTCCCTGAGCTGGCTGAGGCTTTGGGGCCCCAATCGGGACCGTCAGTCAGGGCAGGAGCCTCCGAAAGAGGGAAAAAAAAATGGGAATTGATCCTAGGAGGATGCATCCATCAATCCATCCATCAATCCATCCATCTTCCAGTTGCACAGGGCACAGGGTTGGGCTACACCCTGGATGGGACACCCGTCAATCAGAAGGCACACTGACAACCAGTAATGTTGAGATACTGACATGGGCAAACTCTAGATGCATAGATCAGGGGTAGGAATCAAACCCACAACCTTGCTACCCGCGTAGCCACTTGCTGCCTGGAAATATGCATCATCTTTCAAGACGCTGCTGCTGAATGCGCCCTTGACAGGTCGCGCCCATCTCTGAGAGCAGCTCCTGGGACGGCGCCGGCCTGCGGCCTGATCAAGGGTACGGACGTGGTCGGTGGCCTTTGCCATCGTGCTCCATCAGGGTGACGGCTGGGGTCACTGCCCTGCTCCCATCAGCACTTTGGCCTCCCTTCGCCCCCCCCATCTACCCCCACTAAGTCCGACTCGCACTGCAGTCCTCCGCCTGGGGGTTCTTAGCATGATCCAGGGGCTCCTGGCACTGCAGAGAAGCCTGGGTCTGGCAGGCCAGTGATGACGCTACGGAGGACCTCCAGCACAGAGCGTCAGGGGAAGCACTGCAGCAGCAGCGACAGCACTGCAATGGACCCCCTGGGACTGTCCTCAGCACGCCCGCTGTGTCCAGTTACCCAGGGACGTCAGCAGAAAAGCAGGTAGCTCTGTCTACAGCTGCACTCCTATGGAGACCCTCTCAGCTTAAAAGTACTGAGAAGATTCCCTGTGGCTTTTGAGAACCTTGGACTGGGATTTGATCAACAAACTGTACTTGATGAGTTGTCCAGTGGGCTAAGCCTGTGTGGCTGTGATCTGAAGATTGTTGGTTCAAGTCCCAGCCTTGGCAGAACAGTCACATGACTTTGGACCCTTGAGCGAGGCCCTTAACCCCCAGCCTCTAGGGTGCCGCATGTTGGCTGGCCCTGTGCTGTCACCCCCCCCCCCCCCCCCAAGCTATAGGGGGCAAGACGGGGTCGGTGAAAAGAAGAATTCTGATGTGCAAAAGGGCAACTGAAGGATCTATTATTATCATCACTCTCTTCACAGAAAGTCAGACGGCTTTCCATCTCAGCACGTTCCGGGTTTCCCCGCAGCAGAGCTGTCCTCTCAAAACCTTCACTGCTAAACCTAATGAATGGTCAGTACATTAGGAAAACCTGTTCGTCAGTGCAAACAGTCTGCCTCTCCAAACAGAGAATCATGTGACCGAAACTTAATATACCGCATGCAGCACGGAGGCAGGGTCATGAGGTCCAGTTACAGTTTGATGAAGAATCAGTAGACGGATTCGAACGTTGTGTTATTGTTGGTCCGGACGTGGTGCCAGCGTCTCGAAAACATTCGCCTTCCTGTCAGTAGACGTTTCAGGGGCGAGAACGTCTCGCCGATGAGGCAGGTCAGAGCAGAATAGCCACACTCGTTAGAGCTAATTGGAAGGCCAACAATAACACGTCTGTGCACCAGTGGTGCGTAGAATGGCTGTTCTGAAGGTAAACGTGAGCAGGAGCCAGAACCAGGCAGATGTACCTAATTAAATGGCCACTGATGTGTGTGTTTATGCTGGAGATGAATTGCTACATTGTTTGTCCAGCGTGGAGGTGCGTGCTGCTGAGAGGTCAGATACGAGGCCACAGAAAGATGATGATTCAACAACAGCATGTGCTGGTTATCCCAAGCTGAGCTCTTCAGTCCGGTAACATTTACACGCAGTTCATACGGCAAAACTGGGAGAATTTCCTCCACACTGGTAATTACGTTCCCTCCTCGTAAAACCAAACGAGGCATAGCTGCACGGTTGTGAGATTCGGGCCCAAAGTCATGAAACTGGCATCTGCGGGCTGTTCGTCCCACGTCTGTTTATACGGCGGAGTCTGGCACCCTGCGACGGCTGGGAAACTTTTAAACACGACTCCGTAACCAGGGGGTGGAGGTGGAATGTTTCATTAAACCCCACCGCAGACGCCACGATTCCGCCCTCACAGCCGGCATCAGGGAAAACCAGACCGCCCAGCAAGCTCTCGGAGTTCAGTCGCATTTGCGGCCGCCCAGCGTGCTCTCGGAGTTCGGTCGCATTTGCGGCCGCCCAGCGTGCTCTCGGAGTTCGGTCGCATTTGCGGCCGCCGCCTGGCACAAGAGGGCGAAACCTTTCTAGGCTGCGCTGCTCTACGGCTGCACTGGCGTCTCCTGCATCCCAAACCACCTTATTAGGTTCTACACGATTAGACGGCCGCTTTTCAGACTTTCTCAGAGGGTTTTCCAAAGGGGGGGAGGGGGGGTCAGTGGGGGTGCATCACAGACCTCCCTTCTGCAGGGGCAGGGATGGAGGTTGGAAGTTAATGTGCAGTTAATTTCTGATTCCACTTGGGAGATCACTAAAGAGCCCAGAATTAGGGCAGTAAGGCGGAACAGATCACCTTGGAAGGCGGAGGAACCTCATTTAAACATAATCACTTCTTAAACTCAGTCAAGCGACATACTTCTTCCCTCGGTCCCCTCGTGGCCAATCACGTCAAGCGAAAAGCTGATCCCGCCACACCGGACAAACCTGCACCTCTCTCTCACTGACCAGCTTCCTCCGGCGTCCGGCTGGGAACCCAAACCAAATCAGCACCTCGCTCCTTACCCCGAGTCGACGCGAGTTACCACGAACCGGATGGGAACTCTGGCAATCGACTCAGAAGCGGCAAGAATCAGACTTAAGAAGCAGCTTCGACAGCAAAAAAACACGGTGTGGATCGTTTCACAAACTGCAGAGGTGACGATGGTTAAGGATCAGAACATGCAACTAAAAAACTGCAACACTGCAGTCAACTTACAGTCATTAGTCTCGCGAGTTACACTGCAGGGTAACCTATGACCTGCAACTGCACAGGTATCCCCGCGTGCCTATCTGGTGGTAAGCAAGGCCTTCTGGGTATTCACAGGTTGGGTAATTGGCTGTACAGGGAGGGACCAAAGTGATGCAATACAACTTTCTGACACATTCTTATTTGGGAGGGGTCATGGGGAAGAAATAAAACAAAGATCTATATTACAGAGAAAGAGCGGTGGCTGAAAATTCTGGTGTTGTGGTTCTGAGCCTCCAGATGTCGTTTGCAAGACGACATGCAGAACAGATATGCACGGGGATTTTGTGTACATTAGCAATATGTCAAATCTGGAAGTCACCAAGCCCTGCTAATCACACTCAAATAAATTAAAAATCACCACAGTGTGGAGGGTTAACTTCATGTTAAGGGGGAAAAAAACGCCAAAATATAAATTCAACAATATTTTGGTGCAACGTCTTAAAAAGGTGCCAGGTTACAATATTTGTTGTACACCATTGTCAAGCTCACCCACTAATATGCAGCACAGCTTTGAAACGATACTGGACTGAAGAGATTTACATGCTCACCTTCCTCACTAGGCATCACACCCATCCCTGGTTTCTATCGGGCCGAAACGCCGGAGTATCTCACCTGACAGCAGCAGAGCAGATCCAGTGCTAGGAGCCGCGTCAAATATTAAACGATGTGAAACATTTCTTACTACGATCACAGCATCGAGCACTAATCATAAAAAACATCAAACCAAGCATCGGGTTTTTATAACAATAAGGATTATGTTTCAGGGGGGTCACTGCCACCCCAGAGACACCGAGGGTGTTAGATCCACACCGACGCTATGTAACCTTGTCGGAGGATAACCACTGACATACGGCGTTAACGCGTCCCGGCTGCGCACTTCAGCGCTTTGACCCCAGGGCTGATCCAGACGACGGCGGCACCGGCGTTAAACGGGTCCCATTGTCCCTGGATGAGACGCAGTAACAGCAGAAAGGTCATCCTGTCTAGGAAAATGCAATGGAGTCAGAGGGAGGGCGACCCATCTCATGGTGGATTAGAGGGCATCCGCCTGACAGATGGAGGTGCGCAGGGATGGAGGGGATGACGGCGCTGGTGTGGCCGGGCGGAGCGGGCCGCCGGGCTTCGGGCGATACTCACGGTGTGCATCGGTCGCTGTACTCGTTGGCGATGGTCTCGATGCCGCCGCTCCTAGCTACCGCGATGTAGCAGTTCTGGAAACCCAGATCGAAGCCCACTACTGACATGGTGACGTGGGGGATGCTGACAAAGTTAATGCTGATTTCCGCTCACCTAGCAGTGCCGTTTTTTGCATAAAGGAAAAAAAAAACCCTTATTCCCCACAGCCCCAAAGGGTTGCAATTTCTGCTCGCCTGATTATTTTTTCCCTTTTGTGTGCGGCTTTGAGACACTTTTTTGTCAAGCCGAACTACTAGATGTTTAAGTAAAATTAGGATTATTCAGACAGCTACGGCTGAAAGGCTGATCCCGGTGGAAGCGGATTCCCGCAGAATTCTCTAGACCTCCACTGCAGCGAGCGGCCGGCAGCAAACATGCGCAATTGCCGAAAAAAGCAAGTAGAGCCCGGCAAAGCCCGCCTCCCGCCTGCCCACATTGGCTACCTGCTCTTTTAGGCACATGTCGATTGGCTTGGTATCCCGTCCATTAACGAAGGATCTAGAACTTGTCAGGGAAAAGCGGCTGAACGTCATTTTATAGACGGGCGTGAGTGTGTTTCCCTAAATCCATGAATGTGCGATCGGGATGTACGAGTGTTTTCTTGCACCCGGGCGTCTTATTTGAGGCCATTAGCAGTGCGGCATCATATATGAAATTGCAATGCGAACGAGTGTCTCTCATCATGGGTCTGGAAATTGCACGAACGTAGTTGCATCATGCTCTGCATCTTGTGCAGGTGTTGCAAGGGAATATTGACTACAGACGCTGCCGTGGTCCTTTGTATAGTTTTTAAAAAATATTAAATACATGAGCATTCCAACATATACGCAAATGAGTACTTGTCTGCAGATGTGTGAAATTAATTTGAAAATCCACATGATCGTCTGCTAACGTGGTCATACAGTTATTTAACATAATCGGTGGTCAAATTCTCTTGGTATGTCACAGCTATGAAGCAAATTAGACCAAGAGGGCTAAATTTAACTCATGACAACTACGTAAGCGGGAGTCATGTTTTTAAAATAACCCACTGCTTAATTATTTTAAGTTGCTACTATTCCATTAGGATCTTTTCATGTAGGGTGATTAACAGTCTCGAGGGGGAGCAATTTAAGAAGAGGAGCGCGGCCGGCAGGGAATTTCAAGTATTCGCCTTAGTCATTTTCTTAGCGGTAAGTTATTAAGGCCTACAAAGGTTCAAAGAAGTGCAATGGGGTTTTATGTTCCACTCACTGAAATAGTACAGAACAAAAGCTCCGAAAAATATTTAGTCCATAATTAACTTATTTTTTAAGAGCTTTTTAAATGGTCAGGGTGCTGTCCCAAAACCCGATTGACATAAATTAAACCACATGAACCTAATTTACAGTATGGAGTTAATGTATTGTATGATGATATTTCTTTCACGACCGATTGCCCAAGCCAGAGTGCTCCCTGCATACTCGTGGAATGTAACACAACTGGGTGACGGATTTTAATTTCAAGCTTAAGTCATCCACTGATTCGTTTGAGTTTTCCTGTTCATAGAATAATTCCTCTCTGGTCACTCAAAACAATTGCATAAGCAGGTTCAATATGTAGCAAATTAAATGATAAAAGATTATGCAGAAATTTATGTAACTCTGTCAGCACAACATCATTTTTGAAATTTATGATGAAATAGTTGCACTTTGTTTATCCCTGTGGGGAAATTGGGTAGTTTACACTGACACCTTCTTACTAAAATACACCTCAGCTAACATTTCTGCAGCAGTTGGAGTTAAGAATGTCGCTCAAGATTACTCTACAAGCTATGGGATTTGACCCCACATCCCGCTGGCCTGCACATGACCCCTAAAAGGGTTTTAGGCATGCAATCCTAGTCTATGGCTGGGTCAGCGTACTCAACTCCAAAAGCGGTACTACCCACCAAATGCCCCTGGATCTTATTGGGATGAGATGAGCTGCTTCACTCCCACTCACCATGGGAACCTGGCAGCGACCCGACTGGACAGCAGCTCCCCAGCGATGTGGCATTTCACCCGAGGGGACCTCCTCCACACACTCTTCAGCACCTCGGCTTCCGTTAGCCAGCAGTGGCTGCGTGGACGGCGGCAAGAGGAGTGATATTATGCACAACCACTACCAACTACTATACTGGTATACTATGCTGGTATACTATGGGTTTGTTTCAGACTATTTGGGACGACTGTGTTGGGGTGGATACCATATATAAACAAAGGAAATTTTAAGTATATGGACCATGGTGAGGTGCATATATAGCAGTTACTATGAAGTCCTAAAATGCACTGACGTATAAAATAGTAAACCCATAAATAAAATTTAACATGGAAAATGAAACTTTGAAGTATTCACAGACTGTGTGTGGTTACCTTTGCATTCGCACTGCAGTCACTGGTTCTGATCCGGCTTTTCACTGGATTCACCTTTTTTGTGTGCCTTTCTGTTTTTTTTTTTTTTACGTTATGCTCTGATATCATTCACAGTCTCTGAGTTTTGCTTACAACGTGTTCTTCTTTTTAAAAAAATCGAATCATAAGCCTACCACAAAAGTAAAAAAAGTAAACCCAAATTTTCCATCTTGTTATATTTGATTGTATTTGCTCTTTTTTTTTTACTACTTTAAGTTGGGAAATGTAAGTGTAGTTTGGTGATTGACTGGCGAGACACTTGCTATTTTCTAGGGGCAAAATGCTGCCCCAAAACACTGCAAGTTTGATATCATTGACTTGAACTGTTCTTGTATTGTGATAGTAGTATGTACTGCTTACAGACCATGAAGCTGTTCTTGTATTGTGATAGTAGTATGTACTGCTTACAGACCATGAAGCTGTTCTTGTATTGTGATAGTAGTATGTA